>ML245753.1:0-63641 GCA_005239495.1 Nicotiana undulata | reverse complement strand
TACTACTTTGTGTGATGATGAAATAGTTGATAGTTATAATATTTTTACTACATTTGCTACAACCCAAGCCAGTAGCAGGAACATTGATGAACTTAATTTCTACTTGCATAAGCAAAAAGAGATGCGCACAAAGGAATTTTCAGCGTTGGGATGGTGACGTGAAAATGAAAAGCAATTTCCTGTTCTTTCTGCTATGGCTCGGGACGTGCTGAATGTGCCAGTTTTAACTGTTGCATCAGAGAGTGCATTTAGTCAAGCAAGACAACAACTAGGAGACACCCGTCACTCATTGGGAAGCAATGCTTTGGAAGTTTTAGTATGTTTCAGAGATTGGATTAGATCGGAACGAAGAAATCAAGGACGTGAAGATGTTGATTGCCCAGAAGACGAGANTGTAAGAGTTGAATTTTGAAATTTGAAATTTGAAAATTGAAATACATGTTGCACTTGCAATTTATAAGTGCAATTTTTTCCATAATCATTGTTATCTTTATATATTTTACTTTATATTTTATTTAAAATACGTGTACAAAAAATTTAAAAAAAAATTAAAATACTTGAAACCCGGCCCGGCCCCTTAAACCCCTACCCGTACGGGTTACTTTTTACCCGGATAAACCCGAACATGTTAAACCTGTTAACAATTAACCATAATCGGCCCGCTACCCTAACCCGTACGGTTAAAAAAAAAAAGGCAACCCGGCCCGGCCCAGCCCACCCGTTAGCCACCCTTAACCCTAAGTAAAAAATAAAAGTACCAGATCCAATTGCCAATTTAATGGCTGATTGCTCCTTCCTATGTCTAATTTGAGGGGAGGGAGTTCGGGAAAAAAGAGTTTATATTTACCAGATTCGTACTTTTGTAACTTAAACAAAGCAGAAACAAGGAATGTAAAAGAATCAGAAATAAGTTTGAGCCCACTAAATTTGCAGTGTGTCCACTTCTACTATTCTAGGTTTAGAATGCATTAACCTCACTGGTGCAACAGTATTTCAAAATACCGGTGTTCAACGAACTCATTAAGGCGCCAGTAAATCATACTTACTTTTTGTTTATTAGAAAACAAGGCAAGAAGGAAGAAGAGAACTTAGGAGTTTCGTTAGAAAAATCCGAGGGAATGACCAGATATTTATAGCAGGCGAGTTGAGTTAACTTTTCGTTTGAGGTTGCAACTCAAAGTGGTTGTTTACGCAAAAATGCTAGTTCCGAGAAAAATTAAATTACTGTTACAAACGGTAAAAAATATTAATATTAATGAATAAATTTGGTCCCAAAAATTAATCAATCAATTAGATTATTTGACCAAATCCAAAATCGAGCAAGCCGAAAACGACACAAGACTTGCCTTCTTCTCAACTCCTTAAGAGGTAGAAAAGTGCAATTGTATATAAACCCATCAAATTTCTCTCCTCCTTAAATATGATACAATGTTCTTTTGTAAAGGAAAAAAATTCAAAATTTTATTTTTTCCTCCATTTCCAATTCACACCACTTTTAAGCCAAAAACCCAACATAAATAGTTTTAACCTTCAATTTTATAATTAAAGCAAATCTATATACATATCGCTTAAAGATAATTTGGTGCTAAATGAACATACATAGACACATATCATGTATCCGAGTTTTTGATGCAAACATAAAGTGTAGTATATTTTTCCATTAATGTATATATCCATGTACGACTTGAACCAAACCTTGTTATCTTGATTATTAATCAAGTCGTAATTGTGAAAGTATCTTTTTAAACATAGTTTCAGCATTCCTCGTACCTTAATCTAATCAATTATCAGTTAAAGCTAAAATAGCATGACATTTATAAGAGTAAATTGCCTTTTTATTCTGGTGTGGGGAATGGAGAAGTATGGTTAACCTCGTCTGGTTAGTAAAAGCTTCTAAAAATTTGTTCAAAATTTTAAAAACATAGTGTTTGTTTTGGAAAAGAAAAAAAAAATAAACTAAGTTTTCGTAGCTTGGAATGATCATGTAACCACCAACTTCCTGCCTGGTATTAAGACAGGATTATTCAAATGCAATCAAAAAATTTAAATTTTATGGATTCAACATTTAAACCTCTTAACATTGAACTCATTATATCTATAAACTTATGGGTTCATACCTATCATTCATCGTAATTTTGATGAACTTTTAGATATAAATTTATGCACCGGATCGAAAGTTATGAGTTCAGATGAACCCGGCACTGCTACTCTACATCTGCTCCTGGAATACCAAAGAAGTGGGGTCAGATTTTGAACTTTATGAGCTCTGAATTCTAAGATAGTAATATCAGGTGTTAGTAACTAAATTCTGAGTTTGAATTGAAGTTATTGGGCTCGACCGAAACCGTATATCATATTCTAGCTCCGCCTTTAAATCCCCTCATGCTGAGGTGTGCAATTGTGTCCACTTGGCGATGGCGAAACTTGCTCTTAAGTCCCACATGGTCAAGCAACTTGGTATCGCACACATGTCTCAGAAATTAGTAGTCACTAACTAATTTGATTGTATGCCCAATGGAGCATTAACTAACTAATAAAAAACCATCTCTTTTTCCTCCTCACCTTTCATAATGTCCCCTCCTGTTTTGTAAATGTCTGTTCAGTGTTCTCCACTAACAAATTAATTCTACATTAACATTGTGCTAGCCAAGAGAGCATAAGGTGTTAGTAACTAAATTTTGGGTTGAGTTGAAGCTATTGGATTCAGTCGAATTCGTATATCATATTCTAGTTGATAGAAACTTAGGGTCCATCAAACTGTATAGATAATCAGGTTTTCTATCAGTTCTCATAAAACACACACAAAGAGATATATAAATGACACAACAGAGTTTTACGTGAAAAACTCCCAACTCACGGGATTCAAAACCACGACCTACACTCGTAGAATTTCAAATTCACTAACCGAGCAAGTTCAAATTACAACCTATTGTAACCTAGGAATTAACACCTTAATCCCTCACTTGTAATAACTCTATTACAAGCCTCTTTGTAATGACATCATTACAAAGCTCACAACTTGACTAACTCTAGTCAAGACGCAAACACACAGTTTATGATTTTACAAAATGTTTCCTACACAATGTTTCTAGCTAAGCTAAGTAGGAATAACAAGTAAATCTATTTAACAAAGGTACAATATAACTAAGGATATGTAATAACTCAATGCAGGAAACTGGTCCTTCTTTATGATGTTTTCTGTTCTTGAAGCCCTGAATGTCACTTGCAAGTTGGCAACACACTTGAGAAAAACTTGATCAATTCTAGAATGTGCAAGTGTGTTAATTTTCCTTTGCTTCATATTAATATTACACAAGTGCCATCACTTGAGTAATGCAAACATATTTGGTACAAGGGCATTCCCCATAAAGTGACTGTTGCACTGTTTGAACTGTTGCGTGTGTGCAGAGGAATAGTTGCATCCACTTTACGCTGTGGAGAGTTGATTGATACAGTCAGCAAGGGAACTGCTGTATATCTGTTCACTTTGTTGTTTCTTTGGCTCTGAATATTGGAACATGTCCCAGACTTGAGACTTGTTGACGTTGAGCACTTTGAAGAAGTAGAACATGTTCTCTATCTGGTTCTTAACATTTAAGTTTGTAAGATCATCAAAACATAACATGACACATAACATATCAATTTTTTCCTTTTTGATGATGACAAACTTGTAATTGAAATTCCCCATGAGAACTAGAGTACCATAAATATTTCATGTATTCCCCCGGAACCTGTTCCCCCTCAATTACTTTTCCCCCTTTTGGCATCATAAAAATATTAGTAACAAGTAATAAGCAAAAAGAAATATAGCAAGCTTAACTCATGTCACATGTGTGCACACAAACATGACTAATAACAGAGCATAAAAGCAAGACATGCATAACCAAAGGACGGGATGTTCATTAATTTGGAAATATGCAGGGAGCAGACCTAGAAGTACCATTTGTTACATAATCATCCACAAAATAAAACAACAAAAAAAGTACCAGCCACTAAACCCATCAAAACAAAAAGAACCAAAATAAAGGACAAACAACTTGAACCGGACTCTAGGAAGGGAACGATTTTACGGAGCACTGGAAGGGGGTGGCAGAGATGAAGAGGCAAGGGTTCTAAGGAGGATATCCATCCGAGCATTTGCGGACCCTTGCTCATTGAGTAACCTCTCCTTCAGGTACTCGACCTGTTTCCTGAGATCAACATTCTCCTTGGTCAAACGGGTAACCTCTGAACCTTGTGTGCTGCTGGAACCAGGTGACTCCCGGGCCTGACTAAGCTGTCCCTCAAGAATAAAATTTTGTGCCTTCAACTTTCTTATCTTCATTGGCAATATTCTGAGCTTCAATCAGTTGAGAGATAATGGAATTGTTGCCAACCTCTCCTTTCTTATCGACGACTCACACTCTTCTAAGGTGGTCTTAGAGAAAATATGCTTGCGAGGACCCATTGTAGCCCTTCCCGAAGGATCTTTGAAGAACTAAAATACCTTAGTGAGTAAAAACCCGTAGGGCAGCCCATGATTACCATCCTTAAAATCTTTCACTTTCTTCATGTGCTCAATCACCGTACCCGACAGATTGATAGTGGAGTAGGCATCCAGTGCTTCCATGAGGAACAAGTCTGCTCGTGACTTAATGGAACACCTTTTTGCACGTGTGAGCAAAACCTTGTTCACCATCTCATACAATAATTGGTACACTGGAAGGAGGGACTTCTTGTGTACCTGTTCTCCCTATTGTATTGCATCATCCTTCAAAATGGCGTTTCTAAAGTTTGAAGCAAAAGTCCCCTTAATGGATGATATGCCACCAGTAGGCATTCTCAAAATTGTCCTCAGCACAACCTCATCTATCACAAAACCAACAAAATCTACCTTCATACATATGTTGTCATCTTCCACCGTGAACATGTCAGCATAGAAACTGCACACCTCCGCCTCATACACCTTAGGACTCTCATTTGTGAACAAATGTGTCAATTGTTGAAATTCACATATATCAACCAGTTGGTGCATCCCTGTCATGTCAAGGATATCAGGAGCAATTGTTTTTCCCCACAACACCTTCTGGTTTCTCAAAGTTTCTCTTCCTTCATCCTTGGCCACACCCACCTTGGCCTTCTTGTAGGAACCAGGTTCCTCATTGGCACCAGCCTTCCGTTTCACAGATTTTCTCACACTTTTCTCTTTCTCTGCAGATTTCTCAAACACCCTCACATATACCTTTTCTCCAGACTTTTCAGACACTTTCTCACCAGACTCCTCAGCCACCTTCTCACCAGATTCTTCCACTTCAACATGTCTAACCTCCATCACTCTCATAGATGACTCTTTCCTAGAGTTGGGAACTATATGTTTCTTAGAGGACTTACGAATTAAGGAACTGGGTTCCTCGTTTACCTCATCATCAACGTCAATAACAAGTGCTGGAGGCACTACCTCTTCATTCACGATTTTCCACCTTTTACCAACCTCCTCTTCTTCTTTTCTTCCTTGTTTTTCTTCAGAACTGATTCAAGAGCTTCCTTCTTTTGCAGCCTAGTAGTAGTTATTTTAGGAGTAGGCTTTTTGGGATTCGCCCTACTACTCCTAACAACAATAAAACTAGCAATAAATATATTTTCATAATCTTCCTCACTATCCTTATTCTCTTCCTCAAAAAGAGATCTCATCTTAGGAACGACAATGGTTAATGGCTCAACATCGAAATGAGGTGAGGGAGCGGGATCAGTACTGAATTGGGGTTCTTTTGAAGAACACGGGGTTTCGTCCCAAGTAGGAGCATAGGGATCCTCTTGGCTAAGGGATCAGGTCCCTTATGTGGTTCCCCAATAGTACTTTCAGGTGCCAAATGTTCAACAGGCACCGATTCCCTACCCTCTACCTATAGACTATCACCTTCCCCCTGAGACCCAATGGTTTCAGAGACACCTTCATAACCACCAACTAAATTCCCCTGAACAACTATTAACAACATATTCTCTATGGCCTCTTGTTCATTCAACCCCAAAGTAGATTCAGAAGACACATGAAGAATATTACCTGTAAGGTTGGCAACATTCAAGTCAAGGTTTGGGGTAATCGGTGTTGATTCTTCACCACTACGAACCACACTCTGTTTTGCCTTAGAGCTTTCTTATACTTGCAGACTGGTGACTTCTTGATATTCTTCTCCCTGAACTATTTCTCACTCAGCCATTTTTTCCGGTGAGGCAGAAGGAGAGGTTGCTGCCACAAACCTCTTGGTGTTCGAAATTTTGCAACTTCGATGAGAACCAGAACTTGATTAGGTTGGAGAAGACGCAAAGGGCAGTTGAGAATCTTGTAGGGGGTTTGAATTAGATGACATGAGAGAATTAGACTCTGTTGCATGTGCTTATTTAGATGGAAACGCAGTAGGGATGACATCTGGAAGATTTGAGGCTTCTAGATTTTTAGACATGGTGGGATTTTGTAGTAAGAAGGAGTATTGGGTTTTGAGAGAAAACGGGGGTTATTGGATTTTGATGTGAACAATGGTGATAACTACACCTTTTGAGTTTATTAAGTAGGGTGAAGGACCGGTTGGAATGGGTATTAATATTTTTGGGTAGACGAGTCGTTTACTAAAGGGTACGACTCTTGGGTTCAAAAAAGGGAAAAAAGAAAAACTGACATATTAAGGGCTTGACACTTTCTCAGCCGATAAAAAGTTGTGCATGAGAGTACAAAGGAACTACTAACCTGTGTCAGGGGAACTAGGTTCCCTGACTACTTTTGTAAATGTGGGCCGCATCCTTTTATCAACTTGCAATACCATTGGCTTCTTGTGTGCTCTGTAATTTCCATGCATGTCTACCTATAATGGTTTAGAAATGAGTTAAAGCTTGCTAGAAACACTTTTTAGCTATTTTACCTAGGGGTGGGCATAAAATCTGTAAAATCGAATTCCGAACCGGACCGAATTAATTCGGTATTTTGATTTTAGTTTTTTCGGTATTTCAGTTCAATTCGGTACTAAAATTTCTGTAGTTCGATATAACGGTACGGTCCTCGGTATTAGGATCTTGACAGGTTGGTGTACCGAAATACCGAATTTTTAAAGATGACCTATACACTGCCCAGCCCAAGTGCCCAACCTAAATTTTTAATTATCTAGGAGCCCAACCCAATAAGACTACCCAGACCCCAGTTAGGCAGTTTACCCTAGTTTCACACTTTCAGTCTTTCACTTTCACTTGGAATTGGTAATTAGAAAGTTAGAAACCTAAGAGATCGGTTGATGGGCGACGGGCGACGGCTGTGAATTGTGAGAGAACTCATAGAAGTGAGAATTGAGAAAAAATCTTCGATCTTTAACTCTTCAAGACTTTAACAGGTTCGTAACTTTTACCCACATGTTGAAACAATCTCTGTTTGTAATCAAGAGATAGTTTTCCTCTTCCTCCTGTGTTTTCTGCTCATTCTCAATTCATCCATTTCAAGAATTATCCTCCTTATTTGAATTTCATTAGCACTAGTTTGAGAAGTTTGTTAAATTATGTAACGGTTGTTTCATTTTATATGACATTGTCTCATTCATACATTGTTCAGAAAAGTTAAACTTTTTTAATTTAGAAACTTGTTAATTTTGAATTTTTCTTTTTTCCCCTTAATAATATGCTCTTATTTCCCTATGCGAAACTTATTCAAACAAAGAAAATATCCCACCTTATTCTGCAGAAAACGTGAGCTCAAATTATCTAAAGTTGAAATCTTTCAAAAGAAATGTGAAGAGAAATTTTAGAAAGCCTTTGAGAGACATAACTCACCTCTTCAACTCGCCGGTTCAGCCCGATTCATCAATTGCATTCAGAAAATTTCAGCGATATGTTTCTATTTCTAATAAAGTAATTGTTTGTGGAAAGCGAAAAGCAGCTGATGAGAATATTGATTCAGTGGCAGAAACTTAATTTGAAGATACTAAGAAGAGATTTCAGATAGTTCTATTTTGTTTTCTATCTTAAATTTCATAAATAGAATTGTTACTGTATTATGTCGTATTGTCACGACCCAAATTTCCAACCTTAGGGATCGTGATGACACCTAACACCACACTTGCTAGGCAAGCCAATGTTAGAATTCGATTAACTATTTTGCATGATTTATCCATTTAGACATAATAAAATAATCTAAAGCAAACCGAATCTACTAGCCATCGATAATTAATTTTCCAAAGATAAAATAGTAAATAAAACGAACCACGAGCTACTATATAAATAAATCTAGAACTACCCCAGAGTCTGGTGTCACAATTCACGAACTACTAAAGAATACTACAAATACTGGGCTGAAAGAAATAGTATAACTGTTCTGAATATAATAAAACAACGTTATGAAAATAGGAGAAGACTCTCAGAATATGAGAACGCCGGCAAATATACCTCGTGTCTCCGAATAAATAGCCGCTCTAAATATCTCTACTGCTGGTTAGTACCTGGATCTGCATAGAAGAGTGCAGAGTGTAGTATCAGTATAACCGACCCCATGTACTGAGTAAGTGCCGAGCCTAACCTCGGCGAAGAAATGACGAGGTTATGGCGGGGCATTAACAACATATAACCTGTGACAATAATATATACAATAACGCAATAAAACAATTCTACTTGAATAAGGAAAATATAACTGAGACAATAACTATAAAGCAAGAAGGAAATCTAACAAATAATTAAGTGCTGTAGCAACAATGAAATAACTCAACTACCTTTTTCAGGTCTCAACTATAACCAATACTCAAGTAAATCTCCAAGTTTTCAAACTTTACTTTAAAATAATCACATGCACGAAATATAAGAAAAATTGTAAAGTAAAGCAAGAATTTCCAAATCATTTAAAGTTTAAAAATCAGTAAAACATCATTTTCCCCATTTTCACTGTCTTGTTGCGGCGTGCAACCTGATCCCACCTATTTACAATATCACAATTAATGTATTCACATGTATCACAATCAATTATCCACCCTTATCATGCTAATTATCCACCCTTATCGCACCAATTATCCACCCTTATCACACCAACACCTTATCACACCAAATTTTGATTCAAAAATTTCAAACAGAAAATAGTATAGCCCGTAAGCTTTAAACAACAACATTTCACAATAATATCAGCCCAAATATATGTAATCACCGTAACACTGTCAACCCAACTCAATATTTACGTACCATGATAGGATTAAGAGAACAACCAACACTTTCAACACACTTACAACAACAAATGTAAATAATCAAAAGAAACCAACATGAATATATATTTCCAAAAATAGTGCCAAACTGCTCAACCTCTCTATATCACAAGGGGACCAATTAAACACCCCGCATCTTCCAAAATAACCACAATAATATTTAACAACAAAATAACAAGACCAACTAGTCATAAAAACAATAGAGAACATAGAGCAATTAAGACGAACATCAATTAAGTTGGGAACAGAGAAAGGGATCATGTTTATCACGCAAATTGGGTGGTGCATAGATACTCGTCACCTCACCTATACACCACACCCATTCATTTCACATAGCAAACAAGTGAGGATTTCTATTCCCTCAAGTCAAAGTTAGACCAAACACTTACCTCAATTTCGCAGGCCACTCACTGCTCAATTACAACTTTTCCTTTAGAATCTTGCTCTAACTTGCTCGAATCTAATCATAATTAACTACATATCATTAATTAAGGCTAAAGAAACTAACTTTATTGAAAATTACAATTTTTTCAAAATTTTCTAAAAAAAAGTGAAAATCCGACCCCGGGCCCGCTTGGTCTAAACTCGGGGTTCGGACCTAATTACGTTTACCCATTCACCCACGAACCCAAATATACAATTAGTTTCGAAATCCGACCTCAATTCGAGGTAAAGATTCGATTTTTACAAAATTCCCTAATTCTACCCAAACCCTCAATTTTTACCATGAAAATTCTTGATTTTTGATTTAAAAGTAATAAAAAACATTGGGTAATTGAAATAGTAGAGCTTATAATTTCTTACCAACACTTTGGGGATGAACTTGGGTGAAGAAAATCGTCTCTAGGGATTGGTAGTTCGAAAAATATGAAGAAAAGGACTGTTGCCCGAGTTGGTGTTTTAATAGGTTATGGTTGCTGTAATTTTTTTTTTTAAAGCGTGGAGTACCAGTGCTCCAAACACTGTTATGATAGCCGTTTTTTTACAAGTTAAAAACATCCCGAAGCCTACCCGAAACTCACCCGATCCCTCGGGGCTCTAAACCAAACATGCACGCAAGTCTAAAAATATCATACGGACTTGCTAGTGCGATCAAATCATGAAAATAATATGTAAAACTATAAATTTAACCTCAAAACTCATCACTTTTCTCAAGAACACTTAACTTTCACTATTTCTCAACCGGACGTTCGAATCACGTCAAATAAACTCCGATTCTCACCAAATTTCACTGTCACGACCCCAAATCCTAACAGGCTGTGATGACACCTATCGTGGAACTAGGCTAGCAAACCATCACATTACTACGCATTTGTTCTATTATAATAATTCACAATTCAATAACAAAAGGCAAACATAGCATAAATAAATTCTTTAAATCTTAGCGCCCCAATAATGGCCTAAATAACTCTAAGCAAAACCTCCCAAGAGTGGAGTCAACGTGGTCACGAGCATCAACGAAATAAAACTAACTCTACTAATGTCTTAATCAATGTCTATGAAATAAATACTAATACTAATACTAATAAAGGAAGGGAAATGGAGAAGCTGTGGACGCTGGACAGCTACCTCGAAAACCCGTAAGCTGCTGATAACGAACTCGGACGACTACTGCTCCGAATCAATACCTGGATCCGCACACAGAGGTGCAGGGAGTAATGGTGAGTACGCCAACTCAGTAGTAATGAAAATAAATCATAGTCTGAGAAATACGAAACACACAACACAAATACACAATTTCACAAAACCAATAAAACACCAAGTCACCGCAAAGTATTCAGCAAATTCATAAGTTCGAAAACCGTTTTCCAGAAATCCTTTGAAACAAGTATAATAACAATATATCTCAGTAAAACTCTCAGTAAAATCAGTTTGAAAACAAAGTGAATCATAGTTCAAAAACTCAGTAAAATCATCATAAATCTGCCCCTCTATCATCCCATCAGGCAACCTCACATTCACTCAATATTAGCCCATCAGGCAACCTCACATACACTCAGCATTAGCCCCGCGGGCAACATCACTCATTAGGTACCTGCGCTCACTGGGGGTGTGTACAGACTCTGGAGGGGCTCCTACAGCCCAAGTGCTATAACAAGCCACATCATGGCATAAATCACTCACAATATAGGCCAGCAGCCTCACTCATATCATAACATCCTCACAATATAGGCCCGCAACCTCGCTCAGTCAGACACTCTCAACTTGCCCTTCAGGCCATAAATATACCAGGTTCTTGACCCAAACCAGTGTTTCATTTTTCAAGAAATAGTATCAAAATACTCTGAGTGTCAAAACAATTATCAAGAAAAGACTGAGTGAAAATCATAACATATCAGTGAGGAAAATAGTAAGACATCCCCCAAGGGGTAAGCAGATCGGCACTATGCCCCAAACATGGCTTACAACCCAAATTATATCAAAACATAGTAATACTACAGAACATATGCTTTAAAAGCAATTTCGCAACTTAATAGTTGCCTAAATAGGGAATATATTTCCAAAATTCCAATCTTTGTATTCCAAAACCCGTGAAAGGGTGCAGAGTCCGAGGTTTCATATCCTCAGGACAGGATTTAAAGACATTACTTACCTCAAACTAGCCCGAAAACTATTCCGCAATACGCTTGCCTTTCGAATCAACTTCTGAATGCTCCAAATCCACCAAGTTTAGATTTTTATCATCAAATTATGCTTAAGGAATGAATTCAAATTGAAAAATATCGATTTTAAGCCCAAAACTCGAAATCGGTCAATACCCGACCCCCAGGCCCATGTCTCGGAAATAAAAACTTTTTATACCAAAGTGTTCTTCGTCATCTCACGAGTTCGTACATATAAAGAACGCTAAAGTCGGAGTTCGTTTGACCTGTCAAATCGACCCCTAAAGGTCTCATAATCTCAAGCCCTAACCCCACCTTTTCTACTGATTTTCATGAATTAAACATTGAGATTATGTTCCTTAATCACCTATAATAAAGTTTTAAGGTCCAAAATACTTACCTGTGTGATGAACACTGATTTCCTCACTTCAAATTCGCCTCAAAAGTTTCTTCCCGTTCAAAAATGGTGTAAAAAGGGTTAAGGGTCCCGGAAGGGTTTAATTAATACTGCTCAGTTATTACTCTCCGCGATCGCGGTTAATGGTACGCGATCACACTGTGTTTTTACCACTCCCTCACGCGATGGAAACTAAATGTTCGCGATCACAAAGTGTACTTTGACTTCCGACCCCACGCGCCCAAAACCCCCTGTGCAATCGCACCCTGCATTGCGCGACCGCACTGGGCCCCTCTTTCCTTCTCCGCGATCGCAGGCCTCTGAATGCGATCGCACAACACAAAAATGAGCCTGCCTAAATTAACTCTCCGTGATCGCAAATGCCTACGCGATCGCAGTGAATGAATTGCTGCTGTACAAACACCAGCAAAACATCTATGTTTTAAAGTCCAAAAGAGTCCGTAAACCACCCGAAATCAATCCCGAGCCCCTTGGGACCCCAACCAAACATACCAACACATCACTTATGATCTTTAAAACTTAGTTGCACCCTCGGAACACCAAAACTAACATTAAAACACAAAAATCACATCGGATTCAAGCCTAAAAACTTTCAAATTTCTAAAATCCACCAACATTGCCGGAATTATCCAAAACAACTCCGATTGACCTAAAATTTTGCAGACATATCCAAAATGACATTACGAACCTGTTCCAACTGTCAGAATTTCATTCCGACCCCGATAGCCTATTTTCCACTGCCGACCGGAAATCACCAAAAACTAACTTTCGCCAATTCAAGCCTAATGCTACACCGGACATCACAAAAATATTCTGAACACACTCCTAAGTTCCAAATCACCTAACGAAGCTATCCGAGCCATAAAATCCGTTTTCCGAGGTCGTTTACCAATAAGTCAACTCTTAGTTGACTTTTTCAACTTTAAGGCTATTTTTAAAGACTAAGTGACTAAACTCTCACTACAACCATTTCGATTTCAAGCCTACCAACTCTAACACATCAATATCAGTATAACCAACCTATGACAAGTCAATAACAGTAATTATAATGCAGGTTATACGTAACGACAGACCGGGTCGTTACATTCTCCCCCTCTTAAACAAACGTTCGTCCTCGAACGGGCCTAGAAACATATCTGGAGTCTCAAACAAGTGAGGATATTTGCTCTGCATCTCCCGCTCGGTTTCCCAAGTAGAATCCTCCACTGGATGACCTCTCTACTGCGCCTTCACTGATGCTATATCCTTAGACCTCAACTTTCTGACCTTGCGAGCTAAAATAGATACTGGTTCAACCTCGTATGACATATCACCCTCGAGCTGAACTGTGCTGAAGTCTAACACATGTGACGGGTCACCAACATATTTCCTGAACGTCGACACATGAAACACCAGATGAACACTCGACAAGCTGGGTGGCAAGGCAAGTCTATAAGCCACCTTTCCAACCTTCTGAAGCACCTCAAGCGGACCAATAAACCGAGGACTCAGTTTTCCTCTCTTTCCGAACCTCATAACACCCTTCATGGGTGATACCTTCAGCAGTACCTTATCACCTTCCATAAATGACACATCCCAGACCTTCCGGTCCGCATAGCTCTTCTGCCTAGGCTGCGCCGTGCGAAGTCGCTCTTGAATCAACTTCACCTTCTCCAACGCATCCTGAATCAAATCTGTGCCCAATAACTTAGCCTACCATGCTCGAACCAACCAACCAGAGATCTACACCTCCTACCATATAAAGCCTCATACGGGGCCATCAGAATACTGGACTGATAGCTATTATTATATGCAAACTCCGCTAGTTGCAGAAACTGATCCCATGAACCACCAAAATCAATCACACAAGCACGCAACATATCCTCCAAAATCTGGATAGTCCGTTCTGACTGCCCGTCGGTCTGAGGATAAATGCAGTGCTCAACTCTACATCAGTACCCATACCTCTCTGTACGACCCTCCAAAACTGAGATGTGAACTGTGTACCTCTGTCAGAAATGATAGAAACCGGAACTTCGTGCAACCGGACAATATCCTTAATGTAAATACCAGCTAACCGCTCTGAAGTATAAGTAGTACTGAAAGGAATGAAATAAGCGGACTTGGTCAATCTATTCACAATGACCCAAATAACATCAAAACCCTTTGAAGTCCGTGGAAGCCCAACTACAAAGTTCATAGTAATTCGCTCCCACTTCCACTTCGGAATATCTAACCTCTGAAGCAAACCACCTGGTCTCTGGTGCTCATACTTGACCTGCTGACAATTGAGACACCGTGCTACATACTCAACAATATCTCTCTTCATCCGCCTCCACAAATACTACTGTCTCAAATCCTGATACATCTTCGCGGCACCCGGATGAATAGAATACCGCGAGCTGTGAGCCTCTGCTAATATCAACTCTCAAATCTCTTCCATATTGGGCACGCAAATACGACCCTGCATCCTCATAACACCGTCATAACTAATAGTCACATCCCTGGAATCACCCCGACGGACCCTATCCTGAAGAACTAATAAGTGCCGGTCATCATACTGGTGAGCTTTAATCTGATCAAAAAGAGAACACCGGGAAGCCATGCTAGATAATACCCGCGGAGGGTCTGACAAATCCAACCTCACCAACTGGCCCGCTAAAGCCTAAACATCAAGTGCTAACGGTCGCTCTGCTGCTGAGAGTTATGCTAGACTCCCCAAACTCTTAGCTCTGTCACTCAAGGCATCGGCCACTATATTGGCCTTTCCCGGGTGATACAAAATAGTGAGGTCATAATCCTTGAGAAGATCTAACCACCTCCTCTGCCGCAAATTCAAATCCTTCTGCCTCAATAGATACTGCAAGCTACGATGATCAGTGAAAATCTCACATTGTACCCCATACAAGTAATGACGCCAAATCTTTAAGGCATGAATAATGGCAGATAACTCAAGATCGTGCACTGGGTAATTCTTCTCGTGCACCTTCAACTGCCTTGACGCGTAGGCAATCACCCTACCGTCCTGCACCAACACCGCTCCCAAAACAACTCTAGAAGCATCACAATAGATTGTATAAGAACCCGAACCAGTAGGCAAAACTAGTACCGGATCTGTGGTCAATGCTGACTTGAGCTTCTGAAAGCTCTCCTCACACTCATCAGACTATCTGAATGGAGCACCCTTCTGGGTCAATCTGGTCAATGGTGAAGCAACAGAAGAGAATCCTTCCACAAAATGACGGTAATATCCCGCCAAACCAAGGAAACTCCTAATCTCAGTAGCTGAGGACGGTCTGGGCCAACTCTGCACCGCCTCGATATTCTTTGGATCAACCTGAATACCTTCACTAGACACCATGTGCCCCAAGCAAGCTACTGAACCAAGCCAAAACTCACACTTGGAGAATTTTCCATAAAGCTTCTCCTCCCTCAATCTCTGTAACACAGTCCTCAAGTGCTGAGCATGCTCTTCCTGGCTACAAAAATAAACCAGGATGTCATCAATGAACACAATGACGAACGAATCAAGGTAAGGCTGAAACACACTGTTCATCAATTGCATAAACGCAGCTGGGGCATTGGTCAACCCAAATGACATAACCAGGAATTCATAATGACCATATCTGGTCCTGAAAGCAGTCTTCGAAATGTCAGAATCCCGAATCTTCAACTGATGATACCCTGACCTCAAGTCGATCTTGGAGAACACCTTAGCTCCCTGAAGCTTATCAAATAAGTCATCAATACGAGGAAAAGGATACCGGTTCTTCACCGTAACCTTATTCAGCTGTCTATAATCAATACACATACGCATGAGCCATCTTTCTTTTTCACAAACAACACTGGTGCACCCCAAGGTGACACACTAGGCCGAATGAACCCCTTATCTAAGAGTTCCTGAACCTGCTCTTTCAATTTTTCAACTCCGCTGGTGCCATGCGGTAAGGTGGAATAGAGATAGGCTGGGTGTTTGGCACCAGGTCAATACTAAAATCAATATCCCTGCCAAGTGGCATGCCTAGCAGGTCTGCAGGGAATACATCCGGAAAATCACGGACTAAAGGGACAGAATCAACAGATGGAGTCTCACTACTAACATCCCTCACAAAAGAAAGATACGATTCACACCCTTTCTCAACCATACGCTGAGCCTTTAAATAAGAAATCACTCTACTAGGTACATGCTCTATAGACCCTCTCCACTCAACTCTCGGAACTCCGGGCATGGCTAAGGTCACAGTCTTAGCGTGACAATCAAGAATTGCATGACATGGGGATAACCAATCCATGCCCATAATCACATCAAAATCAACCATACTGAGTAACATCAAGACCACTCGGGTCTCCAGACCCCTAATAGATATAAGACACGATCGGAACACGCGGTCCACAATAATAGTATTGCTTACCGGAGTCGAAACATGAACAGACGTAACTAAAGACTCCCGGGGCATATTCAGAAAATGAGCAGAATAGGACGAGACATAAGAGTACGTGGAACCAGGGTCAAATAAAGCAAAGCATCACTGTGACAAACTGAGATAGTACCTGCAATCACCGCATCCGACGCCATAGCATCAGGCCTAACTGGAAGTGCATAAATACGTGGCTGGCCTCCACCTGCTCGACCTCCCTCTCTAGGGTGGCCTCTAGCTGCCTGACCACTACCCCTGGCTGCCTAGGTAGGTAGTGAAGTGACTGGGGCTCAAGCCGAGGGCTAAACCCTCTACTGAGATGAACTAATAGGACGACGGGGACATGCCTCCACTCATGTCCGAACTCTTCACACTCATAAAAACTACCTGGAGCTGGAGATGAAAACTGACGAGAACCTCTACCACAATGATAACCACCAGACGGACCATGCATAGTAGAACCCTGATAAGATGATGCTCGAACGGAGCTCTAAGCTGGAAGGGAACTAAAAGATGAACGTCCCTGATGAGAACTGCGAGGACCCTGCCCCGAAGATACACCACTGTAAGCTGGGCGAACTGGCTGTGGAGGTCTAAATGGACGACCTCTGCTGTGCTGAAACTTCCCTCTAGAAGGGGCACCACTGAAGCTACCTGATCCCCGAGGCCTCTTGACATCCCTCTCCTCACGCTCCTGCCTACGCACCGACTCAATTTCCCAAGCAATGTCAACTACCTGCTCAAATGTATCTCCAGAAACTCTTTATCTGGTCATCAAAATGCGAAGCTAATAAGTGAGACCATCTACAAATCTCCTAATCCTCTCCCTATCAGTAGGGACAAACTCAGAAGCATGTCTAGCCAACTCGGAAAACCTTATCTCGTACTGAGTAACTAACAACTCTCATTGGTGCAACTGCTCAATCTGTCTGCGCTGCTCCTCTCTGTGGGACTGAGGAACATACTTCTCCAAAAAGATCGTGGAGAACTGCTGCCATGTGAGTGGTGCTGAACCAACCGGCCTACGCCTCTCGAATGACTCCCACCAAGTAAAAGCAACACCAGCAAACTGAAATTTAGCAAACGAGACCCCACTGGTCTCCAAAATACCCGCAGTACGCAATATCCTCTGGCATTTATCCAAAAACCCTTGGGCATCCTCACCCTCCGTGCCGCTGAAAGTCGGAGGCTTAAGTCTACTGAACCTCTCCAATCTACGCTGCTCATCCTCGGGCATAGCTGGAACCTCATAGTCTTGAACTGGGGAAACCGGCTGAGCTGGGGCTGCTCCCGGTGTCTGAATACCCCGTACAGCCTGCTCAGGTGTCCGGGCAGCTGGAGTCTGATTGCCTCCCCCGACCTGAGCCGCAGTGGAAGTAGTGGACATAGCAACTGCCTGAGCTAAACTTGAACACACCGTCAATATCTGAGCCAGGGTCTCTTGAAGACCCGAAATAATAATAGGCACTGCCAGTGCCTGAGCCTGTCCCGCTGGGGCACCATCGACGGGGACCTGATCCTGAACGATAGGGGGATACTGGGGTACTGTCCCGGCTACTGCGCGGCCTGGTCCCCTACCTCTACAACGGCCCCAACCCCTTGTGGGTCTGGCTGGTGTCTGGTCACCCTGATCGGTATTGCGTTTCCTCACCATCTGTGAGAGAATGAAACAACGTAAGTTTAGATTTCAAGAATCAATATATAGGCACGAAAGAGTTCAAGAAATTGAGATTTTTCCTAAGAGTTCTGCAACCTCTCGAAGATAAGTACAGACGTCTCCGTACCGATCCGCAAGACTCTACTGAACCTGCTCATGACCGTTGAGTCCTATGCAACCAAGAGCTCTGATACCAACTTGTCACGATCCCAAATCCTAACAGGCCGTGATGGCACCTATCGTGGAACTAGGCTAGCCAACCATCACATTACTACGCATTTGTTCTATTATAATAATTCACAATTCAATAACAAAAGGCAAAAATAGCATAAATAAATTCTTTAAATCTTAGCGCCCCAATAATGGCCTAAACAACTCTAAGCAAAACCTTCCAAGACTGGAGTCAACGTGGTCACGAGCATCAACGAAATAAAACTAACTCTACTAATGTCTTAATAAATGTCTATGAAATAAATACTAATACTAATACTAATAAAGGAAGGGAAATGGAGAAGCTGTGGACGCTGGGCAGCTACCTCGAAAACCCGTAAGTTGCTGATAACGAACTCGGACGACTACTGCTCCGAATCAATATCTGGATCCGCATACAGAGGTGTAGGTAGTAATTATGAGTATGCCAACTCAGTAGTAATGAAAATAAATGACAGTATGAGAAATACAAAACACACAACACATATACACCAATTTACAAAACCAGTAAAACACCAAGTCACCGCAAAGTATTCGGCAAATTCATAAGTTCGACAACAGTTTTCTAGAAATCCTTTGAAACACATATAATATCAATATATCTCAGTAAAAATCTCAGTAAAATCAGTTTGAAAATGAAGTGAATCATAGTTCAAAAACTCAGTAAAATCATCATAAATATGCCCCTCGGGCCATAATCATTTCTCGTAAAAATTTCCCTTAGTATCAGCCCATCAGGCAACCTCACAGTCACTCAATATTAGCCCATCAGGCAACCTCACAGTCACTCAATATTATCCCATCAGGCAACCTCACAATCACTCAGCATTAGCCCCGCGGGCAACATCACTCATTAGGTACCTGCGCTTACTGGGGGTGTGTACAGACTCCTGAGGTGCTCCTACAACCCAAGCGCTATAACAAGCCACATCATGGAATAAATCACTCACAATATAGGCCCGAAGCCTCACTCATATCTTAACATCCTCATAGTATAGGCCTGCAGCCTCACTCAGTCAGACACTCTCAACTTGCCCTTCAGGCCATAAATATACCGGGTTCTCGACCCAAAACAATGTTTCATTTTTCAAGAAATAGTATCAAAATACTCTGAGTGTCAAAAAAATTATCAAGAAAAGACTGAGTGAAAATCATAACATATCAGTGAGGAAAATAGTAAAACATCCCCCAAGGGGTAAACAGATCAGCACTAGGCCCCAAACATGGCTTACAACCCAAATTATATCAAAACATAGTAATACTACAAAACATATGCTTTAAAAGCAGTTTCGCAACTCAATAGTTTCCTAAATAGGGAATATATTTCCAAAGTTCCAATCTTTGTATTCCAAAACCCGTGAAAGGGTGCAGAGTCCGGGGTTTCATATCCGCAGGACATGATTTAAAGACATTACTTACCTCAAACTAGCCCGAAAACTATTCCGCAATACGCTTGCCTTTCGAATCAACTTCCGAATGCTCCAAATCTACCAAGTTCATATTTTTATCATCAAATTATGCTTAAGGAATGAATTCCAATTGAAAAATATCGATTTTAAGAGCAAAACCCGAAATCGGTCAAAATTCGACCACTGGGCCCGCATCTCGGAACTCATAAATTTTTATACCAAAATATTCTTCGTCATTTCACGAGTCCGTACATATAAAGAACGCGAATATCAGAGTTTGTTTGACCCCTCAAATCGACCCATAAAAGTCTCATAATCTCAAGCCCTAACCCCACATTTTCTACTGATTTTCAAGAATTAAACACTGAGATTATGTTCCTTAATCACCTATAATCAAGTTTTAAGGTCCAAAATACTTACTTCTGTGATGAACACTGATTTCGTCACTTCAAATTTGCCTCAAAAGTTTCTTCCCGTTCAAAAATGGTGTAAAAAGGGTTAAGGGCCGCAGAAGGGTTTAATTAATATTGCTCAGTTATTACTCTCCGCGATCGCGGTCAATGGTACGCGATCGCAATGTGTTTTTCCCACTCCCTCACGAGATCGCAGATCAATGTACGCGATCGCACAGTGTACTTTGACTTCCGACCCCACGCGCCCAAAACCCCCTGTGCGATCGCACCCTGCATTACGCGACCGCACTGGGCCCCTCTTTCCTTTTCTGCGATCTCAGGCCTCTGAACACGATCGCACAACACAAAAATGAGCCTTCCTAAATTAACTCTCCGCGATCGCACAAATGCCTACGCGATCGCAGTGAATGAATTGCTGCTGTACAAACACCAGCAAAACAACTATGTTTTTAAGTTCAAAAGAGTCCGTTAACCACCCGAAATCAATCCCGAGCCCCTTGGGACCCCAACCAAACATACCAACACATCACTTATGATCATTCAAACTTAGTTGCACCCTCGAAAAACCAAAACTAACATCAAAACACAAAAATCACATCGGATTCAAGCCTAAGAACTTTCAAATTTCTGAAATCCACCAACGATGCCGGAATTATCCAAAACAACTCTGATTGACCTGAAATTTTGCAGACATATCCAAAATGACATTATGAACCTATTCCAACTGTCGGTATTTCATTCCGACCCCGATAGCCTATTTTCACTGCCGACCGGAAATCACCAAAAACTAACTTTCGCCAATTCAAGTCTAATGCTACACCGGACATTACAAAAATATTCTGAACACACTCCTATGTCCCAAATCACCTAACGAAGCTATCCGAGCCATAAAATCCGTATTCCGAGGTCGTTAACCAATAAGTCAACTCTCAGTTGACTTTTTCAACTTTAAGGCTATTTTTAAAGACTAAGTGACTAAACTCTTACTACAACCATTCCGATTTCAAGCCTACCAACTATAACACATTAATATCAGTATAACCAACCTATGACAAGTCAACAACAGTAATTATAATGCAGATTCTATGTAACGACAAACCAGGTCATTACATTCACATATAGTATTCAAATACTATAACAAATCTGTACCGGGCTCTGGAACTAAAATAAGGGCCCGATACCAATGGTTTCAAACGTTGATTCTTTTCTTCATTTCATTAATAATTCAGCAAAACAATTCTTTCAAAAATTGATTTCTAAGGCTTGGGACCTCGGAATTCGATTCCGGGCATACGCCCAAGTCCCATATTTTACTGCAGACCTCCGGGATCGTCGAAACACGGATCCGGGTTCGTTTACTCAAAATGTTGACCGAAGTCAACTAAAGCCAAACTTTAACTCTAAAAATTATTATTTCTTATATTTTCACATAAAATCTTTTCGGTTTTACGCCCGGACTATGCACGCAAATCAAGGTAGTTAAAATTAATCTTTTATGGCTAATAAGACTAGAACAGAGTCTAAATTCATAAAATGACCCCTTGGGTCATCACAATCTCCACCTCTAAAATAAACGTTCGTCCTCGTACGGACATAGAAAGTTACCTGAATTAGCAAACAAGTGGGGATATCTACTTCGCATGTTCGATTCGAACTCCCAAGTAGCTGTCTCAATAGGCTGATCTCTCCATTGCACTCGAACTCAAGGGTAACTCTTTGATCTCAACTAACAAACTTGCCAGTCTAAAATGGCTATCGACTCCTCCTCATAAGTCAAATCTTTATCCAATTGGACAGAGCTGAAATCTAACACGTGGGACGGGTCACCATGATATTTTCGGAGCATAGATACATCGAATACCGGATGAACTGAGGATAAACCTCTCGAGAATCTTAAATGGCCCGATATACCTAGGGCTCAACTTACCCTTCTTCCTAAATCTCATAACACCCTTCATGGGTGATACCCGACATAATAATCCCTCTCCAACCATGAATGCTACATCACGAACCTTACGGTCGGCATAACGCTTTTGCATGGACGGAGCTGCTCGAAGTCGATCCTGTTTAACCTTGACATTATCTAAGGCCTCATAAGGAGCCATCTGAATGCTCGACTGATAACTATTATTATAAGCAAACTCCGCTAACGGCAAGAACTTGATCCCAAGAACCTCCAAAGTCAATAACACAAGCACGAAGCATATCCTCTAAAATATGAATAGTACGCTCAGACTGCCTGTTAGTCTGAGGATGAAATGTTGTGCTCAACTCAACTCAGGTACCCAACTCACGCTAAACTGCCCTCCAAAAGGGCGAAGTAAACTGCGTACCTAGATCAGAAATGATAGACACGGACACACCGTGAATGCGAACAATCTCTCGAATATATATCTCTGCCAACCGCTCCGAAGTATAAGTACTTGCCACAAGAATGAAATGGGCTGATTTAGTCAGCCTATCCACAATAACCCAAACCGCGTCGAACTTCCTTTGAGTCCGTGGGAGTCAAATAACGAAGTCCATAGTGATACGCTCCCACTTCCACTCAGGAATCTCTATCTGCCGAAGCAAACCACCGGGTCTCTGATGCTCATATTTTACTTGGTGACAATTTAAGCAACGAGCCACATACGCAACAATGTCCTTTTTCATCCTTCTCCACCAATAATGCTGCCTCAAATCTTGGTACATTTTGGCTGCACCTGGGTAAATAGAATACTTAGAACTGTAAGCCTCCTCAAGAATCAACTCACGAAGTCCATCCACATTAGGTACACATATACGACCCTGCATCCTCAAACACCATCGTCTTCGACTGCAACCTTCTTGGCACCACCGTGCCTGACGAACTGTGTCCCTAAGGACCATCAAATGCGGCTCATCATCCTGCCGATCTCTGATACGCCCAAATAAAAAAGACCGAGCGACTGTACAAGCTAGAGCAACTATATAAGCTAGATCGAGTAATTGAATAACACATATAGCAAATAAATCACCAGGTCCTATAGGCGTATTATCTACCCATTTTGCATGTGAATATTAAATTCTACCCATTTTCCCTTTTACTAATACCCCAATCGTTTATTCAAAAGTTATTACATGCCCATTAATGAATGAGATCAAAATATTTTACATAACGATGACACTAAACCTTCAACAAGCCCAAATAAATGTAATGACCCGACCGTTCGTTTCGAGAGTTATCGCCCCTGTTTCCCCCATTTTCGCTTCTTTTGTGCTTATCAACTATATTTTATATATTGGGTTGGTTGGTTCGGGTCCGGAGTAGTTTCGGAGTGTTATGAGACACTTAGCCTCTTATTTAGAAGCTCATGTTAGAAAAGTCAACTAGATGTAGACTTATGTGTAAATGATATTGTATTTGGATTTTTATGGTTCAGTTAGCTCCATTAGGTGATTTTGGACTTAGGAGCGCGTCCGGAATGTGATTTGGAGGTCCATAGTAGAATTATGCTTGAATTGGCGAAAGTTGGAAATTTGGTTATTTTGGTCGGCAGTGGAAAATTTGATATCAGGGTCGGAATGGATTTTCGGAAGTTGTATTAGGTTCGTAGTGTCATATGTGACGTGCGTGTAAAATTTGAGGTCATTCGGACGTGGTTTGGTAGGTTTCGGCGCCGTTTGCGACATTTGGAAGTTTAAAAGTTCTTGGGCTTGAATTCGAGGTAAATTGGTGTTTTGATGTTTTTTTGAGTGATTCAAAGGTGGGACTAAGTTAGCATGGGGTTATATGACTTGTTGGTATGGTTGGTTGAGGTCCCGAGGGACTCGGGTGTGTTTCGGGAGGTTAACAAGTCATGTTAGAAATTTGGAGAATGGCTGAAGTTTGTTATTGCTGGTGTAATCGCACTTGCGTGGGTGTTGCCGTAGGTGCAACGCTGCAGGTGCGGTGGTTAAGGCGCATGTGCGGGATTATGTTGGACTGGAGAGAAACGCAGGTGCGAGTGAGTGTGCGCACCTGCGAGCCCGCATAAGCGAGTAATTGCCCGCAGATGCGAAGGAGAAGAGGTCAGGCAGAGGTCGTAGGTCGAGGTCATTTCCGCACCTACAAGGTCGCAGATACAGATATGGAGCGCATGTGCGAAGTTTGAGGTTTTAGTGGTTTTCCGCGGGTGGGGAACTTTTGGCGCAAATGCGGCACCTCAGGTGTGCATATTTAGCCGCAGGTGCGAAAGACCTGGGCAGAAACTATAAATAGAACACTTGGCGAATTTTTGTTCATTTCCACCATTTTCAAGTCAGTGTGACTTGGTATGTCCCGTAGCAACTGTAAAGTTGAATATTCTATTGAAAACTATATACTTCTTATGTGTTTTGGAAAGAATTTCTGTAAATCAGGTTGGATGCCATGTTTAGGCCTTATGCCAATGATGTTTGGACCTTTTGGTCTTTTCTTTCTGTCCTCTCACTGTTTTCATTGAAAATCTATACTCAATGATGTTTACACATATTTACTTCATATCTCAGTCTCTGTTACTCTATTTTGACGCATCATATAAATGTTGTTTGGG
Organism: Nicotiana undulata; assembly: GCA_005239495.1. NCBI lineage: Eukaryota > Viridiplantae > Streptophyta > Magnoliopsida > Solanales > Solanaceae > Nicotiana > Nicotiana undulata. Next base: position 38,799 of record ML245753.1, on the reverse strand, counting down.
ATGAATACTTTGATTTCTGAGATCTCGAGAGGCTGGAGATGTTTATGACTAAGTGAGGCCGAGGGCCTGAATTTGTGAGGATATTTATGGGATTGGGCTGCACGCCGCAACATGTTTCATTGATTCTGCCATGATGGGCATTGATATAGCGCTTGGGCTGAAGGAGCCCCTCCGGTGTCAGTACACACCCCCAGTGAGCGCAGGTACCTACTGAGTGCAAGTGCCGAGTGCTGAGTGCTGAGTGATTGTGAGGCATGAGTGATTGTTAGGTTTGAGTGATTGGTAGGACTAATCAATGTTTTCCCGAGGGGTTGTATATGAGTGATGTTTGCCCGATGGGCTGTATATGAGTGATGTTTGCCCGATGGGCTGTATATAATTTCATCATTTGTGCTTACATCTGCATTGAGCCTTTGTTTGAGAACTGTTGAAAGATATTTTCAAATGATTTTACTGGAACTTGATTTAAACAAGTTGACTTGACTTGAACTCTGATTTTAAAGCATGCTGTATTTTTCTATGTTTTTGTGATATGAATTGTACTTGCGTTTTTGCTCGTCACTACTTCTCAATCTTTATTTACTGCTATTACTTACTGAGTTGGCATACTCACGTTACTCCCTGCACCTTGTGTGCAAATCCAGGCATTTTTGAACACGATAGCGGTTGTTGATTATTCCAGTCGCGGTTCATCGGAGATAGCAAGTTAGCTGCCTAGCATTCACAGCCCTGCTTTTCTTCCTCCTTATCTTCACTTAGTTGTGTTTGGCTTTTTCGAGACTATGTTAGTCTTGATGTATCAGACGATTGTAGTAGTTGCTCATTACTAGTGACACCCGATGTCGGTTTCTTTTCCGTACTTTTATTTTTAGTTGAACTCTTTTGCGAAGGTTATATTTTGAGTAGCTTTGAATTTATCTTTTGAAATGAAAATATCAATGTGTATTTTGGTAATGTGTCGGCTGGCCTAGTACCAAGATAGGCGCCATCACGACAGGGTTAGTTTTGGGTCGTGAAAAGTTGGTATCAGAGCCTAGGTTACATAGGTCTCATGAGTCATGAGCAAGTTTAGTAGAGTCTTGCGGATCGGTATACAGACGTCCGTACTTATCTACGAGAGGCTGCAGAACCCTTAGGAAAAATCTCACTTTCTTGAATTCTTGCCGTGCGAATCCATTGATTCTGGTAACTAAACTTCTATTATTTCATTATCTCACAGATGGTGAGGACTAAGGACTCGCACTACCGGTCAGGAGGATCAGCTCCTAGTACCACCAGCTAGGGCCGCGAGAGGCCGAGGCTGCGGTAGAGGCCGTGGTAGAGGTAGAGGTGCAAAGCAGCCGGGGCAGTACTTGTAGACCCTCTAGTTTCTCTAGACCATGTCTCATTCACAGATGCCCCAGCGGGACCAGCTCAGGCACCAACTGTACCTATTGTGATTCCTGGCCTTCAAGAGGCCCTAGTTTAGATCTTGTCAGTATGTACTGGCCTTGCTCACGCGGTCTCTATTTCTACGACCGCAACTACTTCTCAAGCCGGTGGAGGCACTCAGACTCCTGCCGCCCGCACACTGGAGCAGATTGTTCAGGGACTCCAGACACCGGGGCAGCACCAGCCCAGCCGGTTGCAGCTTCTCAGTACTATGTAGTTCCTGTTATGCCTGAGGATGAGCAGCGTAGATTGGAGAGGTTTGGGAGACTCCAACCTCCTTCTTTCAGTGGTGTACAGGGTGAGGATGCACATTCTTAGATAAGTGTCAGAGGATGCTCCGTACAACAGGTATTTTGGAGACTAGTGGGGTCTTATTCACTACCTTCTAGTTCTCTGGGGCTGCATTCAGTTGGTGGGAGGCTCACGAGAGGCGTAGTCCAGCTGGAGCAATGCCCCTTACCTAGCAGTTCTCCATTATCTTTCTAGAGAAGTTTGTGCCTCAGTCTCGCAAGGAGGAGCTGCGCAGACAGTTTGAGCAGCTCCGTCAGAGTGATATGTCTGTTAATCAGTATGAGCTGCAACTCTCAGAGTTAGCCCGTCATGCTATCTGGTTGGTTCCCACAAATAGAGAGAGGATTAGGAGGTTTATATATAGCCTCACTTTCCAGCTTCGATTGCTTATGACCAGAGAGAGAGTGTCCGGTGCTACTTTTGATGAGGTTGTCGACATTGCTCGACAAATTGAGATGGTTCGCGGTCAAGAGAGGGTTGAGAGGGAGGTCAAGAGGCCTCGTGGAAAGGGTGGATTTAGTGGTGCTCCTCATTGGGGTCAAATCCATCACGGCAGAGGCCGTCCATTTAGGCATGCTCAGTCAGCTCGCCTAGTTCACCGTGGTTCATCATCGGGCCATGGTTCTCACAATTCTCATCAGGACCCCTCTTCACTCAGTGCCTTCCTAGCCTAGAGTTTGTCCCGGGCTCCATCAGTTCATGGCTCCTCCATGCTAGGTTCTTCTACTAGTTATCCCGGTGCTAGAGGTTCCCTTTAGTCCCCGTCCTCCGCACCATGGGGTTGTTTTGAGTGTGGGGATTTTGGTCATATGTGGAGGCAGTGTCCTCTTTGCCATGGGGGTCCTCCTCAGCAGAAGCGTCACCCATCAACTTCAGCACTAGTTACTTCACCACCCGCCTAGTCAGCTAGGGGTGAGTTTCAATCGGCTAGGGGTCGCCCTACAGAGGGAGGTCGATCAGGTGGTGGTCACGCCCATTTCTATGCACTCCCAGCCAGACTAGATGCTATTGCTTCAATTTCTATGATTACAGGCATTGTCTCAATCTGCCACAAAGATGCTTCCGTACTATTTGACTGTGGTTCCACATATTCATATATTTTCTCATATTTTACTCATTTTCTGGATGTGCCCTGTGAGTCTTTAGTTTCATCTGTTCATGTATCTACTCCTATGGGCGATACTATTATTGTGGACCGCGTATATCATTCATGTGTGGTGACTATTGGGGGTCTAGAGACCCGAGTGGACCTCTTGCTGCTTAGTATGGTTGACTTTGATATGATATTGGGTATGGATTGGTTATCTCCATGCCATGATGTTCTAGATTTTCACACTAAGATCATGACGTTGGCAATGCCGAGATTTCCAAGGGTTGGGTGGAGCGGTTCTATAGATTATGTACCAAGTAGGGGGATTTCATACTTGAAGGCTCAGCTTATGGTTGAGAAGGGTTGCCTATCTTATTTGGCTTTTTGTGAGATATGTTAGTGTAGAGACCCCTACCATAGATTCTGTTACGGTAGTATGTGATTTTCCAGATGTGTTTCCTACAGACTTGTCGGGAATGCGGCATGACAGGGATATTGACTTTGGTATTGATTTGGTGCTGGGAAGCCTATTTCTATTCCATCGTATCGTATAGCACCATTGAAGTTGAAGGAATTGAAAGAACAACTTCAGGAACTCCTTGAAAAGGGGTTTATTCGGCCTAGTGTGTCACCTTGGGGTGCAACGGTTCTATTTGTTAAGAATAAGGATGGTTCCATGAAGATGTGCATTGATTACAAGCAGTTAAACAAGGTCACAGTCAAGAACAAATATCATTCGCCTCGTATTGATGATTTATTGGACCAGCTTCAGGGAGCGAGGGTTTTCTCCAAGATTGATTTGAGATCCGAGTATCACCAGCTGAAGATTCGGGACTCGGATATTCTTAAGACTTTCAAGACCCGGTATGGCCATTATGAGTTCTTGATGATGCATTTTAGGCTGACCAATGCCCAAACAACGTTCATGCATTTGATGAACAGTGTATTCCAGCCCTATTTGGACTCTTTCGTTATTATATTCATTGATGACATCGTGGTGTACTCTCGTAGCCAGGAGGAACATGCTCAACATTTGGGGATTGTATTGCAGAGATTGAGGGAGGAGAGGCTTTATGCAAAGTTCTCCAAGTGTGAGTTTTGGCTCGGTTCAGTAGCATTCTTGGGGTACGTGGTGTTTAGTGAGGGTATTCAAGTGGATCCGAAGAAGATATAGGCGGTGTAGAGTTTCCCTAGACTTTCCTCATCCACGGAGATTAGGAGCTTTCTTGGTTTGGCGGGTTATTACCGTCGCTTTGTGGAGGGATTTTCATATATTGCATCGCCCTTGACCAAATTGAGCTAAAAGGGTGCTCCATTCAGGTGGTTGGATGAGTGTGAGGAGAGCTTTCAGAAGCTCAAGACCACCTTGACCACAACTCTAGTGTTAGTTCTGCCATCATCTTCAGGTTCTTACACCGTGTATTGTGATGCCTCGAGGATAGGCATTGGATGTGTTTTGATGCAGGAGGGTATGGTGATTGCCTATGCCTCGCTCCAATTGAAGACCCATGATAAAAACTATCCTGTCCATGATCTTGAGTTAGCAGCCATTGTTCAAGCCTTGAAGATTTGGCGTCATTATTTATATGGGGTTCATTGTGCGATCTATACTGATCACCAGATCTGCAACATCTGTTTAAGTAGAAGGATCTTAATTTGCGTCAGCAGAGATGGTTGGAGCTTCTTAAGGACTATGTTATCAGTATTTTGTACCATTCGGGGAAGGCCAATGTGGTGGCCGATGATTTGAGTCTCCAGGCGAAGAATTTGGAAAGTTTAGCATGTCTTTCGGCAGCAGAGAGACCCTTGGCATTGGATGTTCAGGCCTTCGCGGGCCAGTTTGTTATATTGGATATTTCGGAGCTGAGTCGGGTGTTGGCTTGTGTTGTCTCCAGGTCTTCTCTTTATGACCGTATCAGGGAGCGTCAGTATGATGACCCCCACCTGCTCGTTCTTCAGGATAGGGTCCGGCAAAGTGATTCCAGAGATGTGACTATTGGTGATGACAACATGTTGAGGATGCAGGGCCGGATATGTGTGCCTAATGTAGATGGGCTTCAGGAGTTGATTCTTGAGGAGGCCCACAGCTTGTGGTATTCCATCCATCCGGGTGCCACGATGATGTACCAGGATTTGAGGCAACACTATTGGTGGAGGCGGATGAAGAAGGATATAGTTGGGTATGTGGCTCAGTGCCTCAACTATCAGCAGGTTAAGTATGATCATCAGAGACCAGGTGGCTTGCTTCAGAGAGTAGAGATCCCGGAGTGGAAGTGGGAGTGGATCACTATGGAATTTGTAGTTGGGCTCCCACGGACTTCGAGGAAGTTCGATGCTATTTGGGATATTGTGGATCGGTTGACCAAGTCTGCGCACTTCATTCCAGTTGGTACTACTTACACTTCAGAGCGGTTGGCAGAGATTTACATCCGGGAGGTTGTTTGCCTGCATGGTGTCCCAGTTTCCATCATTTCGGATAGAGGTACTTAGTACACATCGGAGTTTTGGAGGGCCCTGCAGCAAGAGTCAGATACTCAGGTTGAGTTGAGCACAACCTTTTACCCTCAGACGGACGGACAATCCAAGCGCACTATTGAGACATTGGAATACATGTTGCGCGCTTGTGTCATTGACTTTGGGGGTTCATGGGACCAGTTTCTGCCACTCGCGGAGTTTGCATATAACAACAGTTATCAGACGAGTATTGAGATGGCTCCGTACGAGGCTTTATATGGGAGGAGGTGTAGATCTCTGATAGGATGGTTTGAGCCGGGTGAGGCTAGGCTCTTGGGTACAAACTTGGTTCAGGATGCATTAGATAAGGTGAAATCGATTCAGGAGCAGATTCGCACGGCGCAGTCTAGGAAGAAGAGCTATGCGGAAAAGAAGGTATGTGATGTGTCTTTTATGGTTGGGAGAAGGTTTTGCTGAAGGTATCACCCATGAAGGGTGTTATGAGGTTTTGGAAGAGGGTCAAGTTGAGCCCCCGGTTTATTGGGCCATTTAAGGTGATTCAGAGGATATGGGAGGTGGCTTATAAGCTCGCCTTGCCACCTAGTTTGTCGAGTGTGCACCCGGTATTTCATGTTTCCATGCTCCGGAAGTATGTTGGCGATCCGTCCCATGTTTTGGACTTTAGCATGGTTCAGTTGGAGGGTGATATGACTTATGAGGTGGAGTCGGTGGCCATTTTGGATCGGCACGTTCGAAGATTGAGGTCAAAGGACATAACTTTAGTGAAGGTGCAGTGGAGAGGTCAGCATGTGGAGGAGGCCACCAGGGAGACCGAGCGGGAGATGCGAGCAGATATCAACACCTATTTGAGACTCCAGGTATGTTTCTAGACCTGTTCGAGGATGAAGGTTTGTTTAAGAGGGGGAGGATGTAACGACCTGACCGGTCGTTTAAAGAGTTATAACCCTATTTTCCCCCATTCCTGCTTCTTTTGTGCTTTTATGCTATATTTGATATATCGGGTTGGTTGGTTGATGTCCGGAGTGGTTTCGGAGTGTTATGAGACACTTAGTCTCTTATTTAGAAGCTTAAGTTGGAAAAGTCAACCGGATGTTGACTTCTGTATAAGCGATCTCGAATTTGGATTTTTATAGTTCTGTTAGCTCCATTAGGTCATTTTGGACATAGGAGCGCGTTCGGAATGTGATTTGGAGGTCCATAGTAGAATTAGGCTTGAATTGGCGAAAGTTGGAAATTTGGAAATTTTGGTCGGCATTGGAAAATTTTATATCGGGGTTGGAATGGATTTTCGGAAGTTGGAGTAGGTTCGTAGGGTCATTTATGACGTGTGTGTAAACATTTAGGTCATTCGGACGTGTTTGGTAGGTTTCGGCGTCGTTTGTGGAATTTGGAAGTTTAAAAGTTCTTAGACTTGAATTTGAGGATAAATTGGTGTTTTGAAGTTGTTTTGAGTGATTCGAAGGTGCGACTAAGTTCGTATGGGGTTATATGACTTGTTGGTATGGTTGGTTGAGGTCCCGATGGCCTCAGATGTGTTTCGGGAGGTTAACGGGTGAAGTTTGAAATTTGGAGAATGGCTTAATCTTTCTGTTGCTGGTGCAATTGCACCTGCGTGGGTGTTGTCACAGGTGCGACACTGCAGGTGCGGGATTATGTTGGACCGGAGAGAACCGCATGTGCGAGTGGGTGTGCACAGCGAGTAATTGCCCGCAGATGCGAAGGAGAAGAGGTTAGGCAGTGGCCGCAGGTGCGAGGTCGCATATGCGGATATGGAGTGCAGGTGCGAAGTTGGAGGTTTTAGTGGTTTTCCGCAGGATGCGGCATCGCAGGTGCACATATTTAGCCGCAGGTGCGAAAGATCTAAGCAGAAACTATAAATAGAACACTTAGCGAATTTTGGTTCATTTCCACCATTTTCAAGTCGGGTTTTGGAGCTTTTGGAGTGATTTTGAAGGGAGATTCAAGGGTTTTCAATGAGGTAAGTTGGTTGAGCTCTAATACTCATATCTATGGTGTTTTCCCATTGTTTTATTATTTAATTAGTGGAATTTAGGGGTGAAAATGAGGCGTTAGGACTTGGGAGTTTGGAGAGTATTTCAGGGACCAAATGAAGTCGAATTTTGATAAATTTTGTATGTATGGACTCGTGAGTGAATGAGCTTTCAAGTTTTGTATCTTTTATTGGATTTCGAGACGTGGGCCCGGGGGCCGAGTTTGAGCCAATTTCGTGTTTTGAGTCTATTTTGGTAGTTTTTCTTGTGGAATTCATTTCTTTAGCTTATATTGATGGTATTGTGTTGGTTGTGAATAGATTCGGAGCATTTAGAGGCCGAATCCAGGGGAAAGAGCATCGTGAAGTGGAGATTTGATCGGTTTGAGGTATGTAACAGTTGTAAATTGGGTCCTGAGGGTATGAAACCCCGGATTTTGTGTCATTTTTACTATTTGGAGGTGGCACACATGCTAGGTGACGGGCGTGTGGGCGTGCACCATTGGGGATTGTGACTTGGTCCATCCCCTAGCAACTGTAAAGTTGAATATTCTGTTGAAAAGTATATACTTCTTATGCGTTTTAGAAAGAATTTATGTAAATTAGGCTGGATGACATGTTTAGGCCTTATGCTAGAGATGTTTAGACCCTTAGAGGTATTTTCTTGCTGTCCACTCACTGTTTTGATTGAAAATTTGTACTCAGTCATGTTTACACATATTTACTTCATATCTCAGTCTGTGTTACTCTAGTTTGATGCATCATATAAATGTTGTTTGGGCTGAATACTTTGATTTCTGAGAGCCCGAGAGGCTAGAGAGGTTGATGATAGAGTGAGGCCGAGGGACTGATTTGTGAGGATATTTATGGGATCGGGCTGCACGCCGCAACATGTTTCATTGATTCTTCCATGATGGACATTGATATAGCGCTTGGGCTGAAGGAGCCCCTCCGGAGTCTGTACACACCCCTAGTGAGCGCAGGTACCTACTGAGTGCGAGTGCCGAGATAATGAGTGACTGTGAGGCATGAGTTATTGTGAGGTTTGAGTGATTGGGAGGACTGAGCGATGTTTGCCCAAGGGGCTGTATATGAGTGATGTTTGCCCGAGGGGCTGTATATGATTTCATCATTAGTGCTCACATCTTCATTGAGCCTTTGTTTGAGAACTGTTGAAAGATATTTTCAAATGATTTTACTTGAACTTGATTTAAACGAGCTGACTTGACTTAAACTCTGATTTTAAAGCATGCCGTATTTTACTAAGTTCTTGTGATATGAACTATACTTGCATTTTTGCTCGTCACTACTTCTCAGTATTTATTTACTGTTGTTACTTACTGAGTTGGCGTACTCACATTACTCCCTACACCTTGTGTGCAGATTCAAGCGTTTCTGGACAGGGTAGCGGTTGTTGATTATTCCAGTCGCGGTTCATCAGAGATAACAAGGTAAATGCCTGGCATTCGCAGCCCTGCTTTTATTCCTCCTTATCTTCCCTTAGTTGTATTTGGCTATTTCCAAACTATGTTAGTCTTGATGTATCAGACGATTGTAGTAGATGCTCATGACTAGTGACACCCGATGCCAGGCTTTCTTTTCCGCACTTTTATTTTTAGTTGAACTCTTTTGCGAAGGTTATAATATGAGTAGCTTTGAATTTATTTTTTTGAAATGAAAATATCAATGTGTTTTTTGGTAATGTGTCGGCTGGCCTAGTACCATGATAGGTGCCATCACGACAGGGTTAGTTTTGGGTCGTGACAATAAAATACCTAGCACTGTCTGGGCCTTTAGTAAGCATACCCAGGCCTCTAATAAGGATCCATATTCAACGCAAGACCCCAGAATCCATAAAGGAGCCCAAAGTCGATATTTTTGACCTCAATGCCAGGTGTTGCACCATTTAAATCAGCCAATTCAGGTATACATCAGATAACATGATAGAAAGGGACTAATATGAGTAGTTTAAGATTCAGGAAATGACTAAGGACCAAGTCCTAGTGTGTTAGAGTTCACAATAGCCTCAAATGGACCCTGAGCAGTGCTCACATTAGGGAGGTCAATGATAAAGCCTAGGAAGCCTTGGCTTTCAGCCGGCTAAGAATGAGAACTCAAGAGATCCCAGATGACAAGTAAGGGAGAGTAAACTAAGGTTGAGAGACAAAACTGAGAGGTACAAACATAGTCAAGTTGAACACGTAGAGCAGATAATCAAACATGCTTTAGGGTTTAAGAACAAACTTAGCCAAGATTCAGAAAACAAGTTCAACATTTAGTGCATAAGTAGTCGTACATTAGCAGAACATGTTTGCAGAATTGGTGAAAGTAGCATGCACAGATTCATAATAAAGGAAAAGGTCCAATGTATGCTAAGTGTAGTTCCTAATGTTATAAAACAATCATACTAATTTGGTAGCAGAACAACATTTAGACATGATAAGAACAGATTACAATTACTGGTGAATCATGAGTCAAAACATGTTAAAGGGCATACTAATAGAGAACATGATCAAAACATGCTATATAGGCAAGCTATCACCACAGAAATGTAGAATAAGACATGAAGATAGACTTGTGCTATATAGTGAGTGTAAGCATTCATGTCTTGAATACAATTGACTAGCTAACTAAAGAGAGCACAAATGATGTAGGTAAAGCATGTTCGAATAACATGATTGATAGCCTAAGGAAAAATTAAACACCAACGAGATGCTAGCAAGTGCAAAGGTCCCAAAGAGTAGTAATTCGTAACACATTGGCTAGTCAGACTTAAAAATATTTAATTTAATATAACCAAGTTTAGGCATGCTTCAAACTATCAACATTATGAAGCTAAAATTTAAAGAGACCTAAGAATTGAAGTAAAGAAAAAAGAATTGCACACAAAACAACCCAGAAAATATATTAAGCTAACAAACTTCAGAAGTGAAAAAATCATATGCAAATTACAAATACATAGGAATGAAATTACAGATTCTAGTAACTCATCAGTTAACCGAAGAACAGTAAAAAATAAACCTCCACAAAATCCAGGATCTCAATACGTCAAAGTTCCCAAGAGTTTCGATGAACTCCAGGCAATGTTCGCACCAAGAACAGGTTGAATAACAAGGTCTTAGTGGCCTTGGATTTTAGCCAGCCAAAACAGAATACAGGACAAGAGAATAGCAGAAACCCCAAATTTTAGTGAAAAGAATGTCGATTCAAGTCTGTCCCAAGAAAGGAATTTAGGGGGTTTATAAAGCAGTCAAAAATTGAACAAACATATAAGGTGTCACGACCCAGTTTCCCTCCGTTGGGTATCGTGACGACACCAAGTCTTAAGGACTAGGTAAGCCTAACATTTAGTAAACATAAATCATAATATCGAAACCATTTAATGATTTTTGAAATAAATCTCTATACATTACATATCTTCCCAAAACCCGTTAAGTACAAGTCATAAGCTTTAAAGAATTTACACTAAAACTCCTAAAATGCCGCTGTTCGGAAATAAGTACAACAGTGCGAATAAAGAAAATAAGACGGTGACTCCGAAACCGCGATCGCTGAAGCGGGTTTACCTTGAGTCTACACAATAGAAATCGCGTTGCTAACAATCAACCGGATGGCTATGCGAAACCTGGAATCTGCACAAAAATATGCAGAGGAGTAGTTTGAGCCCACCACAGCGGTGCGCAGTAAGTATCAAGACTAACCTCGGTGAAGTAGTGACGATGACTAGTCGAGACACCCACTAGTCCGATAAGCTAAACATGCATAGATATAGGAATAAAAAAATATGACATCTATCTAATGACTACACAATATAATTAACACATAACAAGTACAAAGCGGAGGAAAATAAAGCAAATAATAATGGAACATCATAATAGTACCCAGAGGAATGGACGGGAACACAACCCGTAGACCGAAACCACAATACGGTAAGAACAAGTAGTAATTCAGCACTGCAATAGTTTTCCACATCAGGCTTTAGCCAACAACCCCAAATAATTGGTCAAAGCTTTGAGTGTAGACTTTCACTCGCAAGTTTATATTGAAAGCTTTAAAATATAGTCATTTCAAATAGGAAATTCCCTTGAAATAAACTTCCTCCGAGTATATATATATACATATTTTCAGAAAGATAACCTTCAAACATAATTCCTTCAAGATAAATGCTTTTCAAATATACTTTTCCAATAACTGTCTTTCAAACATAGTTTTCTGCAAGATAAATGCTTTTCAAATATACCTTTCAAAATAACAGCCTTTCAAACATAGTTTTCTTCAAGGAAAATGCTTTTCAATAAATATCTTTCAATCATAATTTCTTCAAGATAAATCTACCGGAAACTCCGTCCGTAGTTCAGAATTGTCATACAGTACATGGGGGATCTCCCAAAATACGTTCGTAGTCCCCAAAAGTAAATATGCAGTGCTGGGGGGATGTCCCAGAATACGTCTGTAGTCCCCAAAAGTAAATATGCGGTACATGGGGGATCTCCAGGAATACGTCCGTAGTCCCCAATTTAAATATGCAATGCAATCATCAGAGATAACAACTATAACACGACAGAAACATCGTACGTTGCCATAACAATCACAAAGAAACAAAAGATAGAAATGCAATGTACGACGAGTAAATCAATACAAGAACATAAATCACAAGGACGGTAGAACTCATTCACAAGGAATAACCATTGAAAGGAATATTAAGCGTAAAGAAAATAGCTTAACCAGGGAGGAACACGACGTAACAATGAATTTACAGTATTCAAGTCCACAATAAGCTGTCATCACAAGTCTAGAGATCCCAAGTACAAGACAGTCGACTAAGGGGTAGGTTATCCAAATTTCCTTTTTAAGGTTGAATAATTATGAGAGATTTTCCACAATCCAAATAAGGGTAAGTAGCCAAAGTTAATCCTAACTCCAATTACTGCTAAACAATTTATAAGGCGAGATGATACTAATCTTAGCTAAATAGGAAGTTTATGAAGGAAATTATAGCATGATGATAGGAGAGGTAAATTCTTCAACTAAGTCAATTAAGATCAAACCGACAACAAAGGGAGTCTAAAAGTAAGTAATTTTAATTTAAGCAGGAAGAGATGAAACTAGCAATCAGAAACACAGTCATAAGAATTACAAATTCATACACAGGGAATATAAGGACCTAAGAACCCTAAATGTCCAACTTCATACACATAAGTCCGAGTACGTACTCGTCACCTCGCGTACACAGGCTACAGTCAACATAGAAGACTCAAATCTTAAGGGGTAGTTCCCCCACACAAGGCTAGGCAAGATACTTACCTCGAAGACGACAACCCAGTACTCTAAAATGGACTTCTCGGGTGAAAAGACCTCCGGATGGCTCAAATCCAACTAGAAAAACTTCAAAACACACATAAATCGTATAGGGAACTATTCCGAATAATAAAGTTTCGATCTTTACAAGAATCTAAAAATCGACCCAAAAGTTGACCTCCAAGCCCGCACCTCAGAACTCGTCAAATTTTACAAAATCCGAATACCTATTTCAATATGAGTTCAACCATACAAAAATTACCAAATTCCGATACCATTTCGTCCCTCAAATCATGAAATTTCAATTTGAGAATTTACTTCAAAAACCAACATTTTCTTCAACCCAAAACACAACTTAAATGATAAAAACAAAGATAAAATCATGGAATATATATAATTCTAGGTGAAGAACACTTACCCACTCGATTAGCTTGAAAATCCCCAAAAATCGCTCCCAAATCCAAAGTCCAAAGCTCAAAATGTGAAGAAAATGGCTAACCCTCATTTATAAGAATCTGCCCATGCCATCCGCACCTGCGACCACTTAGCTGCATCTGCGCAAATCGCAGGTGCGCGATACTAATCTCACCTGCGCTCCTTCTCGCTCCTGCGCTCAAGAAACCGCTGCTGCGAGGACCGCACGTGCGCCCCAATGTTCTGCACCTGCGGAGGCTGTCCAGTCTGCTTATTCTCGCACTTGTGTGATCTTTTCCGCACCTGCGGTTCCCTATCCGCAGGTACGACCACACTAGAACAGAAGCACCAGCTACATTTCCAAACTTCAAACTTCCCATTAACCATCCTAAACCACCCCGAGCCCCTCGGGACCTCAAAAAATTACACCAATAGGTCACATACCAATGCATGAACTTAGTCAAACCTTTGGAACACTGATCGGCTCCCGCTTATACCACTAAAGAGTGGCAAGTACGGGGTCAATATAGCATTTACCCGAAGGGTCGGGATCGATTTCCACAGGGAGCTATATATGTGGGAGTTGAGTTCCTAAGTGATCTAATAGTGCGTTGTGTTCTATATTGCACTTCTCATCAAAGGGGTTTGTGAATAAACTATGGTTTAGTCTAGTCAAGATTATAAGCTAAGTAACTAATATCTTTTTGGATGTATTCTCAATAGATAAAAGGGACTAGGGCTATGACTTTCTCCTAGGTGAATACTTAACGGGATCTAAAACCTAAGGCAAAGACGTTATGTTGGGGATTGTGATATAGCCAATGCACATAATCACCCACTCTATACCTCTCGGTAGCTCGAGTGGCTTTGCCCTAATTGCCTCTCTCGAGACCAATTGGGTGTCAAAATTGTGCAAGCAATTTAGGCTCAAGTAGGGTATTACTATCTCTAGGTTTAACCCGTTAATTGGGACTATCAATCTCTTGGTTACATCTCAATTCCTTATTGGACTGATTTTCCTAGACTCAAGCTCACTTTCTCAAGAAGACCCCAAGTCAAATAGGCACCAATTAGTGTTTGCAACCACTAATTTAACATGGAAAACATAAATCAGTCCAAATATCAACTACCCATAAACATCTAAGTCTTAAATCAAAAGACCCATCAAATACCCACACTAGGGTTGAGCCACAACCCTAGCTGATGGGTCTAGCTACTCATGCTAATGAAAGAAAGCAAAGAAATAGATGAAGAATAACCCATGGAATTTAATTACAAACTAATATTTGAAGATTCAATGATAAAACACTTCGAAAATTACTCAAAATGACTTAACAAAGTCGTTCACGAGCTCCTGTTAAAGTTAGATTACAAAAGCTCCCCTAAAAATGGAAAAAGAAAGTATTTATATTGGGCCGAATTTTCTGGACAAAAATACCCCTACGGTGTTACCGCGGACCGCAAGAAATGGAGTGCGGCCGCAATGAGGCCTTTTGGCTTCAAGAATCTGCTCTCTGAACTTGGCCACCGGGGGCTACATAAAATGCACCGCGGCCGCAGTGGCTTCTGCTGCGGCCGCAAAAAATGGATTGCGGACCGCGTTGGCCTTGATCTCCAAAAATCCCAGCTCTCTGAATCTCATTAGTGCGATCCGCACAAAATGGTTTGCGGCCGCGTTGATGCCATTGTGGTCCGCACAATATGCTTTGCGGCCGCAATGCTTTAGCTTCCAAAATTTCACCTCTCTGAATCTCCTCACTGCGGACCGCACTAAATGGAGTGTGGCCGCAGTAGATCTATTGCATTGTGCTTGGACTTGTTCTTGGTACTTGTGCATGTTTCACTCCTTTTTGAGCTGGTTTTGACTAATTTTCACCTTTCTGACCAAACCCTGCAAACAAATATAAAATGTAAGCCTTTGGGACTATTTTGTTTACATTTTAAATCAAAATTCAAGTAAGAAGGAGTGTAAAATGAAGTATAATCCCTAGTTATCAAACACCCAAAACATCAGAACACCGAATCAATCTCGGATTCAAGCCTAAGAATTTCTAAACTTCTAAAATTCACCAGCGATGCAGAAACCAACCAAACCACGTTCGAATGACCTGAAATTTTGCGCACACGTCACAAATGATCCTACGAACCTATTCCAACTTCTGGAATTCCATTTCGACCCCGATATCCCAAAAAGTCAATTGTGGTCAAATTTCTCCATTTTTCAACTTTCGCCGAATTGCCTCAAATTACTCTACGGGCATCCAAAACCAATTCCGAACGCGCGCCTAAGTCTAATATCACCATACGAAGCTGTTAACATTACCCAAAACTCATTCCAAGGCCATTTGCAAAAAATTCAAACCTCCGGTCAAATCTCACCGCTTAAGCTTCCGAAATTAGAATCCCTCTTCCATTTCAACTACGGACCACCCGGTAACTGAATCTAACCATGAACGCAGGTCGATATACACAATATGAAGCGTTTCATGACCTTATGCCACCGAACAAGGCTTAAATTCTCAAAACGACCGGTCGGGTCGTTACATAAGGAAACAAAATAAATCAAACAACAAATAAGGAAAGAAAACATGCAAAATCAGTTCGAAATCAATTTAGGAGAAAAATCCAGTAAACTCACTTTTTAGGGAAAGTGTAAATCATAGAAGTCAAAATGAAATTGGACTCACATAATACAGTGTTGAACGTACGTAGAAAAATCAGTGCTCAAAATCAAAAGATTCGAACCACCTTTTTGTTCGATTTCGAAGATTATTGCTTTCCATGTTTAGGCAAGCACATAGGTAACACCACAAACGGACAGCCAGTACCAGAAGGATTCGAATATGGCAAGAAAGTGTTGATACCCAATTTTTCCCACATATATTTTTTTACTATATATACCTTTCAAAATAGTGCATGAGCATTAACAAGTATTTTTCTCATAATTTTCTATTATTTTTAAAGGTTTTAATCAATTTATTCCTGCATTTTTATTACATAAATAATTATTAATTGCATCACAAATAATTTTATAATGACTTAGTATTTAATTTTCATCATTTATATTCATATTAGGCTTTAAATATTTTTATGTACAATTATATTTGCATCTATATGCTAAAATTGCATATTTCACAATAATAGCCACATATATGCACAATTACATTGTCTATACATAAAAATGACTTATATATTTTTATAATGTTAAGAATTATTTTATATCATTCTCATGCACAAATAACATTTTTATCTACTTATTAATTATTTCTTATAAATTATTTTACTAATTAATTGGGTATTTAAATTATAGCCCCTAAAATATCCAATTTCGGACTTAACCCAATTACCCCAACCCAATACACCAGGCCAATACCTAAATACCCATACCCGTACAACCCAGACCCATACCCATTCTTTAAAACCCTGACCCAAGCCCCTTGTAAAATTCCAACCGTTGATCTCAGAAGATCAATGACTCCTAACACCTCAACCCCATTTAATTATACTTACACCCCTAACCCTAATTCATTTCCTCGTCTACCTGCCGTCACTAAACGCTCTTCCTCTCATCTCTTTCCCCCCTTTCCCTTCTTAAACCCTAATCTGTCGTCACCCCAACCCCCTTCTGATTCCTACCCAGAAATGGAATCATTTAGTGATCCCTTACCTTATTTGGTCCTATCTCTTTACCGGTTACTCATTTGGGTGTTACTTAACTTGCTTGCTTCAAATGGCAAGCTGATCTCAAGAGATTTGAACCAAATCTGGTTCAAAATCTCTTATATGTTGGTTATTTCCGTCTGTGTTCATCCTAACCTCTGTGAGTACGAGTATTTTCGTATCTTTCAGTTAGGGTTTCAGATCTTTGATTCGAACCAGATTTAGTTCAATGTTAGTTTGTTTTAATGTTATTCTTCGTCTATATTTACTTTATTAATCACAAATCCGCTTGTTTTTAGTTAAATCTTTTACTTACCTACAACTAGGGTTTTAACCCTCTTTAATCGGACCAGATTTGGTTCAATCTTATGTTCTTCTTTAATAACCCTCTGTCTATGTTCATTTTTTACTAAAACATTTAATTCTTTACTTCTGACTTTATTGATTTTTATGGCTTACCTTAAATTAGGGTTTTGAACGTTTTATTTTGGGCCAGATCTGTTTGATTATGTGAATGTGTTCTTGTTTATATTTGTTACCTGAAACATGTAACTTTTACCTTTGTTTTCTCCGTTGATTTTATGGTTTACCCTAAAATTAGGGTTTTGAAATCCTTACTGAGATTTCAGTCTTTCCTTTCTTTTATGGTACTAATATTTTCCTTATTTTGCTCGATTTACCGTGTTCTCATTATTTCCATACCTTATTTGATCCGGTACTTGACTACTAATTAATTCTGTATCCTAGTCTAAATAGTACTTTCCTGATTATATGCTGTTATGGCAGTTAATTGATTGAACCCCGACTTAAATTGATTGTAGAATTATTTTTAATTCCTTACTTGTGTATGTTTGAATTATTACCTTATTTGTCTGCCTAATTGAGTAATATTTAAACTCTTTCTCCTTCTCCCCTTAGACGGACTCAAATTCTCGTATTCTCACTAAAAGCTTAAGCTCTCTCTATCTTGTTCTGATTTCTGTGCTAATTGTCTCTGGTTTTGGCCGGCTGAAAGCCAAGGCCAAGTTATTCTGGAACCTAACTTTTGTGGCATATTTTCTTGCTTTCTTGCTTAACTGGTATGCCCAAAATCCTTGTCATTTCATTCTACCTGCTTTCATAACATGTGTTTCCTGGCTAGCCTGTTTAAATTCCCAGTATGATTCTGTCCTTTACATGATTATATGATCTTATTTAATAATAATGTTAACTTAAGACTAAGTTATTTTGAATAATATGAACCCTCTCATAAGTTAGCCTAAGGATTAATTTGTTTCATCCACTGCTTGTTAATACTACACTTGTTCTGAACTTTGCATTCCTCATGATACTATAAACATGTAATCAGTTAGTTTGTTGCTTAGCTCATCTGCCCTGTCTGTTTATTTCATGTATATGGACAACTTAGTTGTTATGCCTAATGGTTTTTTGTGCTTAAACAATGATTATCATAAGTACTAGTATGGATATTTAGCTTAACTAGGCTTCAACTTATTTGAACAGTGTGCTAAATTTGAACCTTGTTTGCTTCTTGGTGCAATTCTGCCTGCAACTCTGTTTTCTAAACTTTGTTTCTTCTTAAATCGAACTGTTTTAAAACCTACCCCTACTCCCTTTTATATACTGATTTTAAAACCCCACTCTTAGTCCCTTAGGTTCTCAACCACCCGAGTGTGAGCACAGCTCAGGGTCCACATGAGACTCATGTGAACTCTAACACATTGGGGACTGGTTTTCCAATCTCTTATGAGTTATCTTCTGAATGTGTGGTTCTGGGGTGAGCATTGTCCTGGGTTCCTGAGGCCCTTCGGAACTTTGACACACTGGAAACCTGGTTCTAATGGGATGTGGATGAATCACTATGTTGTGCCTCAAAGTTGTTATGGTTTAAGACCTGGTTCCCAGGTTTATTTGGGCTTAAGAAGGCTCCCTATAGTGTCTTATTATTATTATGTAATATGTTTGTTATTCTGGGATGTAATAATTTTGTAACAAACTGATTTGGGGATATTTAGTAAAGCTGGGGGGATTTTCTTATTTCCTTTTGTTAAACTGGGTAGAAAATCCTACCTATAGGATTTAATTATGTTGTCAATTCTGTTCGTTTGGTAAAAACTGTGTGAGTTCTATATTATGCTTAGAAATCCTACCTATAGGACTTTTGTTTTAATTCTGTGTTTTACATTTGCATATTCGAAATCTTGCGTATATGGTTGACATTAAAATGCATATTAGAAATCATGCTCATAGGATCTGTCAATCCAACAAATGTGCATTAGTGATCATGCCTATAGGACCTTGATGTCTGATTTGATCGATTTTCTTGCAATCTGCATAATTTCTGCACATACACGGTTAATAGAAAGCATGCCTAAAGGATAAAAGAAATCAGTCTCACACGTAGAGATCATGCCTATAGGATTTAAACCAATTCAGCAATAAAAATCATGCTTATAGGATGAAAGAAATCAGTCTCACACCTAGATATCATGCATATAGGATAAAAAATCAGTTTCAAATCTAGAAATCATGCCTATAGGATTTAAGTCAATTCAATAATTAGAAATCATGCCTATAAGATTAAAAGGGGAATAAAACCTATCTCTATAAGTTAAAATCAGTGCTACACCTAGAAATAATGTCTATAGGTCTATAATTAATAAACTCGTAAAATCATACCTATAGGATCCTGTTGGTCGATTCTGAATTCATTTGTCTCTACCAATCTCTTAGGCTATATACCTGTAGGACTTAATAATAATTCTAGGTTTATAATTATGATGTATTACTGCATGAAGTGCCCAGACCATACTGAATAAAATCAGTAGGCAAACAAATAGGTCTTAACACTCGCCTTAATAAAACTGCATCTGCATTTGTCTTCTCACATAGATATACTGCCTATAGGAGCTTTAAAAAAAATCAATTGCATGCCTTTGTTATCTTATGTGTGGAGGTCAATATGATCCCATACTTGTGCTTTATCGTAAAGTTCTATTTGTCTTGCTTGTCGCCTAGATTTTACATTTTGAGCAATATAGGTTGGGTCTAAACTATCCCAAATAGAGGTCCTAATACCTCCAGGGCCATATGTAAGGGACGGGTAGTGCGCGCATAAGGAACGAGCTAGAATCAACTGGATCGCTTAAGTAACAACTTAAAGATAGTAATTGGGTAGTAAGGAGATGATAGTCCGTGCGCTAATGCTATGAGTAACACCCCGACTTGAGGGAGTTAAAAAGTATTGCACAGGGTGATCCTATAGTCTGAAAAACATAGGACCCCCCTATTCCTGTTTAAAAATAAATTGAGTATTTTATTTGTCCAAATCGCTTTCTTCCCATTTAGACTAATTCTCTTAATTTAAGTTCGCTCGAGACCTACCGTTGTGGACCTCGAGGGGTGCCTAACACCTTACCCTCAAGGTAATTTGATCCCTTACCCGATCTCTGGTGATGTAAACTGGTTATATGAGTTAATTGCTCTAGGTTCCCTAACGCACCTTAATCCGTTAGGTGGCAACTCTTCCAATTCTTTACCCATCCTAAAAAGTAGTTGTCCCAAAAAATGTCGAAACCCGATTTCGCGAGAAAAAGGAGGCGTGACAGCATGGCGACTCTGCTGGGTATTTTTAGGCTCTTACCATAACGAACTTGATTTTGTGAATTAGTCTTTAAGCATGTCTTTGTTATTCCGATAATACTTGCATACCCCTTTCCTTTCCTACTTTATGTGAATTTATTCGCCTATCTTTAGTCATTACGATTTTTCTTTCCTGTTTTATTACTCTTTACTATAGAAACCGACTTGTCTCCTTGTTTTTCTTTATTAAACGCCTTTACAATTATTGAATACTGCATTTATCATTTTTCATCGTGCAAATACTTGACAACGTGCTATTTCCTGTTTGCATAAATCATGCTCAACATCATATTCCATTCGTGCGTAATTAATACCATAGAAACACTTGATGAGTGTATGCGCTCTTCCTACATGACCCTTTTTGAATTTGGAAAGGCTTATTTGCAGTAAAACTAATCGATCAGCGGTGCAGTCGACGGTTCCGTGCCTTTCCCCCTCAAGTTGTCCGCTTGAGGGTACCCGTCTAGACCTCTATAGAAACCTTATTCTGATTATATTGTGCATGCATCATGGTCAAACCTAGCCTGGGTTAATATGTTGTCTGCATAATAAACCTGTAAGAAAAGCCTCGTCCAAAGTCCACCGGGGTTTCCATAATTCCAACGGACACAACCACGATCTGTGCATTAATTTGGAGAAACAAATGCCGATATGCTAATCGTTAATGTATAAATAGTCGAATACGGAGGATGAAAGGGTATAACCTTATTTGTTTTGCAAAAAATAAGGCACGAAGTCCCCAGGTTCGGCATGGTCTGAAACATACCACCATTATTGCTAGATTGGTGGCAAGACCTTCCGTCAAGCGACAAAAAACATGTGAAAAAGATCATGGGAAACTTATCTTCCTTATTAGATATCCAACCAAACAACATGTTGATAGAAGTTTCCACTATGTTCTGGGACGGAGAAAGGGCCATATTCCGTTTTGGCAACATAGAAATGACCCCTGTTTTGGAGGAATAGGGGGATTTGCTGGACTACCTTGGGACATTCCCGGTTTATTGGTGCCAGAAAATCGCACTCCTAAAGGGTTTCTGAAAATGATGGGTTTAAGAAATAATGATGACTTGGTGTGTTTGAAGAAGTCCTACATACCTTTGGACTTCCTTTATGAACGATACGGTCACAACAAATCTTATCATATCTTTCATGATGAGTTCTCCATCACTTTCTTGGGTTGGATTCATTGCAGGGTTTTTGTGTTCATCTTCTGCTTCTTGGGTATGATAGTGTTTCCAAGAAAAATGGACAAAAGTTACACCAGCCTGGCCATGGTAACCAAAGCCTTAATGGAGGGAATCGAGGGGAAAACATATACTATTGTCCCTATGATTATAGCATACGTATATCGGGCCTTGGATCGTTGCTAGAAGGGGTTCAAACACTTTGAGGGTTGTAATTTTCTACTACAGATTTGGTTGCTAGAACATCTTCAGAGAGGTCAATATAGACAAGAGTTTCCACGAAGACCGTGGAATGATCACATAGCTTTTCATCACCCCAAGAGAATGACCTTTATCCCAGACAAGTTTTCTCAACCGGAGAATGCTACAGAATGGGTGCAGTTTTTCGACAATTTGACTGAGGAGCAGGTTCTCTGGATGTTCGAATGGTTCCCCATTAGTGAGTTCATCATCAGATCTAGGGATGTTCTGCACTTGGTATTGATCGGGTTAAGGGGCATACACCCTTATGTTTCTATCAGGGTCATGAGACAAGCTAGTAGAAAGAAAATCATACCGCGAGTCTCCAAAATGAGTCACTACAAGGCAAATTTTCAAGATGACGACATCCCATACAAATGTGAAGCTCAACATATGTGGCACTTGAAGGTTATTGTGGAAAGGGACACCATCGAGTCAAACCGATATCACGCAGGTCATGTGCACTTTTACCAATCATGGTTAGAAGATAGCATAGCGGGAATAGTTGAGTCGGGGGTCAGATGAGGAAACAGAGTCATAGATGAAGTTGTTGAAGTACATGTGAAATATAAAAGACTACGTAAAAGAGTTCACGAGTCCGAGGCCGAGCATCTGGAACAACACAAGACTGATATGGAGTTGATTCATGAATGGAGGGAAATGGCTACTAGATCGAATGAAAGGTTGGATTATCTGGAGCAAGGTCTGATGGAGTTAGAAGGGAAAATGAGGAAAAGAGTCATAGACTGCAAGAATGCTGAAGGTATCAAAGGAGGACATCTCGCCAGGGCATACCTACTGATGGACATGCGCGATTTGGGGAATCTAATCGATGGAGCCAAGAGATTCGAGCATGTAGAAGGTCCTTCTGGGACTAAGTAGATTAGGTTTACTTGTTTTAAAATAGCGTTTCAAATGTAATAAGGCCTAGTGCCATTAGTGACTTATCTTATTTATTGTCGTTTTAGATTCGTCTTATTTATTATGTTAATGAAATGAGGCAATTATTGGCATTAAAATTCTCCAAATCTACTTGTGGCTAGGCCTACCTCAGGCACAACGAGGCTCCCAAATTAGGACGCGAATTTACATTCCCGCAATATGTGTTTAAATACTGCAAATACTTTTTAATTCTCACTGACTTGGCTACCTTTTGTTTATATTTCTTTTTTGATTATTCCCATTCCCCAAGGTTGGTTCACACATACTGGCATCATCATCTTACCACACCAGATCTAGAGGTCCTCCACCTCCTCCACCTCCAAGTGTACCGAAAAGAAAAGGAAAAACTAAGATGGACGATATGAGTGGCTTCATAAAAGACAACACCACACATGCTGAGAATGTGGAAACTTCTGATGGTCGGAGTATTCCGGCCCCAAATGATTTGGTTTTGCGGCTTGAGCAGAAAATACTCGAACTACAAGGTGAGCTGGAGCTGGTCCATAACTTGGCAAACCTCTCCCTCACACTAAACATCCTAGATATCAACCATCCAAATACCCAAAACCCGGTACCTCCTCATAACACACCTAACCAACGCTCGCAGAATCCTCCTGCACCCCACCAATATGCAACCCCTCTTCAAAATCCTTTACCCATACCTACACCTCCTCAACATCAGCATATCCTGACTCAATATCCACAAACCACTTATCACACTCCTTAGAATACCCCACAACCTATCCCTTATCCCAAAAATTCCATCAATGATCACCACTACACTCAAACTCCTGGCATGCACCAAAACAACCCCATATACGTGGAAACCTTACCCCACTCTCCTCAACCAATCTCATATACACCAGAATGCGCCGAGAAGGACATGCTCATTAAGAAACTGGCAGAGGAGCTCAAGAAACTCACAAGCCGATTTCAGGGTGTTGAAGGAGGCAAAGGAATCGAAGGTTTGAATTACAAGGATTTGTGCATTCAGCCAGAAGTGGAACTGTCGGAGGGTTACAAACCTCCTAAGTTCGAAATGTTTGACGGAACGGGTTGACCAAAGGTTCATTTGAGAACCTACTGTGACAAGCTCGTAGGGATTGGAATGGACGAAAGGATTTGCATGAAGCTGTTCATGAGAAGCCTTACTGGAGACGCTATATCTTGGTACATAAGTCAAAATCCCAAGAAATGGGCTAATTGGGTAACCATGGCGTCGGACTTCATGGATAGGTTCAGCTTCAACACGGAAAATGCACCAGATGTCTTCTATATCTAGAATCTCAAGAAGAATCCCACTAAGACTTTCTGCGAGTATGCTACTCGGTGGAGGTCAGAAGCAGCGGAGGTTAGGCCGACATTAGATGAAGAACAGATGAACAAGTTCTTTGTCAGGGCTCAGGACCCACAATATTACGGAAGGTTAATGGTCATCAACAATCACAAGTTCTCCGATATCATTAAACTTGAAGAAAGGATTGAAGAAGGTATCAAAAGCGGAATGGTAACAAATTTACAAAGCACTACAATCAGGTGGCATATCAAAGAAGAAAGAAGTGGGGACAGTAATGGTAGCCCAAGGTCCGAAATCTCCATTTGTATACCAAACACCTCCACCCACATACCAACCTTCACCTCCTAGATATCCTCAACCTGCTACCGCCTACCACACCTATAATACTCAACCAACCTATTATCATTCACCTCTCGCTCGTCCGAATTACCAAAACCCAGGCCCAGTTTTGATCGCAAACCACCTAAACAATACACCCATATTGCTGAACACATCGACCAGTTGTATGAAAGATTAAAAGTTGTTGGATATGTCACCCATATTCCCGCCGTGGCTATGGAAAACTCATCTCAATGGGTCAACCCAAACAAGACATGTGCGTACCATTCTGGCATGAAGGGATATACTATTGATGAATGTCGCACCCTGAAAGAAAAGATGCAAACACTGATTGATACCAAGGTCATACATGCAAAGGAAATCACACTCAATGTTCGCAACAATCCCCTCCCAAATCACAGGGGTGAAGGAGTCAATGTAATAGAAACTGATTAAGAATGAGATCCTGTGAAATCAATCGGGCTTATTCGGGAAGGTGATGACCCTAAGAAGCTTGCAGTCATGCTCAATCCCATTGTGGTACAGGTACAACCACCAGTTAAAGTTGAGGTAGGCGCATCGGCTCCCTTTGAAGTAGAAGTAACACCACTTGAGGTAGAAGTGGCCACACCTTTCACTGTGACGGTGGCATCCAAACCACCCTTCAGTTCCAACGTTATACCTTGGGATTATGTTGCCGAAGTTAGGAGAAAGAGGAAATCAAAGATAGAAGAGTCCGGCACTGCACAAGGAATGACTAGAACGGGAAGAATTTACACACCTGAGCATTTGGGAAAGATGAGTAAGCAAGCTTCCAACAAACAACCCGTCATTGAAACTGGTTTGGATAATCTCTGGAGGAAAGTACAAGCAAGGGAGTATTCTATTGTTGATCATCTGAATAAGACTCCCGCCCAGATATCCATCTTGTCACTGCTGCAAAATTTCGAGGCGCACATGAATACTCTGATGAAGGTACTGAATGAAGCATATGTGCCCAACAACATTACTAGCGGAGAAATGGACAACATGGTGGGACAAGTGCTGGAAATCGATAAGATCACCTTCCATGAAGACGAGTTTCCACCTAAAAGATTGAGCCACAACAGGGCACTACATATCACAGTGCAATCTGAAGATAAGTTCATCGTCAGAGTTCTGATAGACGGAGGGTCCAGCCTCAACATCTGTCCGCTGACGACTCTGAAGAGGTTGGGTAAGGGCCTACATGAGATACGAGCAGGATATATGAATGTGAAGGTGTTCGATGGGTCTCAAAGGGACACAATCGGAGAAACTAATCTATGCTTGCAGATGGGTCCTACCTGGTTCGATGTTGAATTTCATGTGCTAGACATATCTGCCTCTTACAACCTGTTGTTGGGACGACCTTGGATACATGCCGCTGGAGCTGTCACGCCTACTTTGCACCAGGCTGTAAAATTTGAATGGAACCATCAAGAAGTGATCGTCCATGGAGATGGATGCAACCCCATTTACACAAGTCAGACTGTTCCGGTGGTGGAGAACAGAGGAAAGTTAGGTGGATAAACCTACCATCGCATCGAGCATGTTAACGCAAACGAGTAGGATAAGTGGTTGAGTAGCAAGATAGAAAGCATATTGGCATGGAGAGGGTACGAACGTGGTAAGGGGCTTGGTAAAAATCTTCAAGGTATCTCCAAGCCAGTACAGGTGAAGCTCCCAACCTTTGGTCTTGGATATCAATACACCTGGCAGGAATATCGGAATTGGTCGCCACCATGGCGTGCTCCATACTACCCTCTTGAGCAACTTGTGCCGCACCTGAATCAGACCTTCCATCAGGCCGATATAATATGGGGATTAGAGAAAGAAGAAACCTTAGCATCATTGAGGAATTTGTTTTTGAAAGACGATGATATGGATTGTTGTGTGATAGTTGAGGAGGAGGAGGAAGAAGGCCTTAGTATCCAGACAGTGGAGAAGGGAGAATTTCTCAAGAACTGGACCGCTACACCATCAAAAGCCCGACGAGTCCCGAGGTAGCAAGGCTGATAGCATTGTTTGCTTTTGAAAATGATTTCCTCTTTTTGCATTTTGTTTTAAATAATATTTTCAGTGTTCCGTTTCGAAAAACATTATTTGAGTTATTGAAATCATTTTGCTTGACATTTTAATGGCTTGATGTTTTATTATTACTTTCATATCTGAGCCCTACAACATTACTATTTCTTATCTTGATGAACCAACAACTGTGACATGTAATGAGACAATGCAACAGAAGGACAGTGATTCGGAAGAAATAGAATAAGAGGATGTAATACCTGAGGAAATTGTCAGAGAATTGGAGAACTTTGAGAACAAGCCCCTGGACGAGACCGAGATAGTAAATTTGGGAGATTCTGAAATCATCAAGGAAACTCATGTAAGCATCCATCTGTCACCGTTAGAGAAGGAAGAACACACTCTCTTCCTGAAAGAATATGAGGATATCTTTTCATGGTCATACGACGATATGATGGGGTTGAGCACATCCATAGTAGCTCACAAGTTACCTAATGTGTCCGCCAGTGAAGCAGAAACTCAGGAAATTCAAGCCAGACATGAGCCTAAAAATAAAGGAGGAAGTTACCAAGCAGATCAAAGCCAAGGTCCTCAAGGTAGTCGAGTACCCAACCTAGTTGGCCAACATTGTACTGGTTCCAAAGAAGGATGGGAAAGTCAGAGTCTGTGTTGATTATCAGGATCTAAATAGGGCAAGTCCCAAGGATGATTTCCCCGCTACCAAATATACACATTATAATTGAAAATTGCGCCAAGCATGAACTCCAGTCATTTGTAGATTGCTTCGCGGGTTATCACCATATTTGATTGACGAAGAAGACGTGTAGAAAACAGCCTTCATTACACCATGGGGAGTGTATTGCTACAAAATGATACCATTCAGTCTAAAGAATGTTGTATCCACCTACATGAGGGCTATGACAACTATCTTCCATGATATGATACATAAAGAAATAGAGGTTGTATACGGCTGAAATCGGAGAGTCCGATTTCATGACCATTATGGAATTTCATAGCCCGTCTTCCGAGACCCTGGATCACAGTCCCAGGTTTGACACCGAGGTAGCACATCGAGGATTCTCCACGCTCGACCTCGGGTCGGTATAAATCGGTGACCATCATGGAAAAGCGGGAATTTCCCAAAAGACATGTGGTTAGAGCAGACCAAGTCTACAAGAATAGTACAAGTCCGTACCGTGACATTAAATAGTTGTACCAGCTGCACTTCTTTGTAATAATTGCACATGTACTATGTTGGGATTCCCCCTCCTATATAAAGGGGACCCTTGTCATTTTGTAAACACATGATATTCAATATAAGAACAAGAACATTCTCTGCTCTCTAACTAAAACTTACTCTACTATTGTTCCTTTGATCTATTGCTCTCATTTTTTATGTTTCATTAAGTGTTCTTCATTTATTGCTCGTTATTTATCATAAAGGGTCTATCCTCGAGGCCCTCTTAATTGCTATTTCTTCATCGATCATTCACTGTTAAACGTACTAGCTCGACCCTGAGGTCCAGCCCTGGCCAGCTCGAGACCTCGTCTCGCTATTGCTTGGTTTGCAGAACACCATTATCCCTTACTCTTATTTCATTTTGCTAACTCACACTTAGCACCTATTGCCTAAAAAATAGTATTAAAATAAATCACATATTTTTAGAACAACAAAATCAAATATAATTGTAATTACCATTTTCAAGGTAAACAGAGGTGTATGTTGACGACGTCATCATCAAATCCAAGAAGGCCACATATGACATAGAAGATTTGAGGAAATTCTTCGACCGGCAGCGAAAGTACAATCTAAAGCTAAATCCCGCAAAGTGTGCATTCGAGGTTCCTTCTAGATAATTGTTGGGATTCATCGTCAGTCGCCGAGGAATAGAGTTGGACCCGTCAAAGGTTAAAGCCATCCAGGAATTACCACCACCAAAGAACAAAAAGGATGTGATGAGTTTCTTGGGGCGCATCAACTACATCAGCCGTTTCATAGAACAATCCACAGTAATATGTGAACCAATTTTCAAAAAGCTAAAGAAGGATGCCGCAACCAGTTGGATCGAGGATTGTCAAAGGGCTTTTGAAAAAAATAGGAATATCTGTCCACACCTCCAGTCTTAGTCCCGACAGATCCTGGTAGACCATTACTACTATACCTTGAAGTGTTGGATGGAGCTTTCGGTTGTGTTCTGGGACAGCATGACGAGACGGGAAGAAAGGAGCAGGCCATATACTACTTAAGCAAGAATTTCACTCCATATGAAGAACGGTACTCTCTGCTAGAATGCACCTGCTGCGCTCTAACCTGGATAGCTCAGAAGCTAAGGAACTACTTCTATGCTTATACTAAATATCTCATATCAGGGATGGATCCCCCGAAGTACATCTTTCAGAATCCCATGCCTACTAGGAAGCTGGCCAAGTGGCAAATCTTGCTGAGTGAGTTCGGCATCAACTATGTAACTCAGAAAGCAGTCAAAAGACAAGCATTGGCAGATCATCTTGCTGGAAATCCTGTAGGAGGAGAATACGAACCCCTAAAAACGTATTTTCCTTATGAGGAGAAATCATTCATAGGAGGGGACATTGCCGAAGCCTACGACGGTTGGAGAATGTTTTTCGACGAGGAACTAATTTCAAAAAAGTTGGTATCGGAGTCATTTTTGTATCATAAACCGGTCAGCACTATCCGGTGTTGGCAAAACTCAGATTCCTATGCACTAACAACATGGCGGAATATGAAGCCTGCATATTAGGGCTCAACCTGGCTGTTGATATGCATATTCAGGAACTGTTGGTGATCGACGATTCAGGCATGTTGGTACATCAAGTACAAGGAGATTGGGCTACCAAGAATTGCAAAATACTACCATGTCTGCATCATGTACAAGAAACGAAGAAGAGGTTCAAGAATATAGAATTCCGGCATGTCCCCAAAATTTAGAATGAATTCGCAGACGCATTGGCCACATTGTCATCAATAATACAATATCCAAACAAGAATTTCATCGATCCCATTCTGGTAAGGATCCATAATCAGTCGGCATACTGTGCTTATATTGAATAAGAAAAAGATGAAAATCCATGGTTCCATGACATCAAAGAGTACTTGGCAAAAGGAGAATACCCAGAGCATGTAAACCATACTAAAAAATGCACACTTTGGAGGTTGTCCAATCACTTCTTCCAAAGCGGAGGATACCTGTACAGAAGAACTTCCGATCTAGGACTGTTAAGGTGTGATGATGCAAAAAAGGCTTCCAAATTGCTCGAGGAGATACATGCGGGAACCTGCGGCCCACATATGAACGATTTTGTCTTGTCCAAGAAGATACTCAGGGTCGGATACTTTTGGATGACCATGGAAACAGACTGCATCTGGTATGTTCAGAAATGCTACAATTGCCAGATACATGCAGACATGATACGGGTGCCGCCAAACGATCTTAATACAACAAGCTCATCTTGGCCTTTTGCTGCCTGGGAATGGATGTCATCGGCCCAATCGAGCCCATCGCTTCAAACGTGCACCGGTTCATTTTAGTGGCCATCGACTACTTTACCAAATGGGTTGAGGCTGCATCTTACAAAGTTGTAACCAAGAAAGTCATTACGGATTTTGTCTGAGGCCAAATTGTTTGTCGATTTGGGGTTCCATATTCCATCATCACTGACAATGTCGCCAATCTCAACAGTGATCTGATGAAAGTCATGTGTGAAACTTTCAAAATCAAGCACAAGAATTCCACGTCATACAGGCCTCATATGAATGGAGTCGTGGAGGCCGCCAACAAAAACATCAAGAAGATACTAAGGAAAATGGTAGATAATCACAAGCAATGGCACGAGAAATTACCATTCGCCTTACTGGGATACCGTACCACAGTCTGCACATCAACCGGGGCAACTCGCTATCTGCTGGTTTATGGTACCAAAGCTGTCATTCCCGCCGAGGTAGAAATTCCTTCTTTGAGAATCATACAAGAAGACGAACTCAGCGACGCAGAATGGATTAGAAGCCGCTATGAGCAACTAGCCCTCATAGACGGAAAGAGGATAAATGCAGTATGTCATGGCCAACTTTATTAGAATAGCATGTCTAGGTCTTTCAACAAAAGGGTCAAACCAAGACAATTCACGCCGGGGCAGCTGGTGCTGAAACAGATCTTTCCACATCAAGATGAAGCCAAAGGGAAATTCTCTCCCAACTGGCAAGGCCCTTACATGGTTCAAAGAGTATTGACAGGAGGAGCACTCATACTCGCCGAGATGGATGGATAAATCTGGCTGATGCCTATCAATTTAGATGCAGTCAAAAGATACTATGTGTAAACCATTTTATGTTTCTTCATATGATGTAAATTGAACTACGCTCGACTGATTCCCATTTAAGAGGGGATACGTAGGCATTCCTGTGGGTTTGGTCACAATTTAATAAAATTTCCATTTTCCCCACAATCAGAAACTGGGGCAGAATTTTGAGGAGGATCCTCAAAATTCCGAAGCAAGTTCAGCCAACCGTAGCATCGGAACGGTCATAAAGGTCATTTAGTTAACTGGGGTAGAATTTTGAGCAGGACCCTAAACGTTCTACGACAGAGGAAGTCGCAATGTCTCTAATAATGTCACAATTACTGGTTCATCTAACTAATTTCTAAACTGCATATTACTATGTCTTTGAAAACTATACATGCATGCTTTTGAAAAGAAACTTTACTTTTAGCCAAATGCTACCCCTGATAACTTGAGCAGGGTCCTCGGACAGAATGGAGAAAATCGAACAAGCAAAGACATGAACCAAATTTTCTTTGGATGCAGGACTATGTCATCATGATAAGCATCATCGCAAAAACACAATCGCCACACACGAAACACATTGTCAGCTAAGAATACTTCACTCTTACTCTTACACTTGCATGAGGCTAAGCCCTGCCTCTCTATTTGCATAAGGCTAAGTATTTCCTTCTCCTTGCATGAGAATAAGCCATGTCTCAATCCTTGCATGAGGCTAAGCCCTGCCTCCCACTTGCATAAGGCTAAGCAATGCCTTCTCTTTGCATGATAATAAGCCCTGTCTCAATCCTTGCATGAGGCTATTCCCTGCCTCCCTATTTGCATAAGGCTAAGCACTGTCTTCTCTTTGCATGAGACTAAGCCCTGTCTCAATCCTTGCATGAGGCTAAGCCCTACCTCCCTATTTGCATAAAGTTAAGCACTGCCTTCTCTTTGCATGAGACTAAACCTTGTCTCAATCATGCATGAGGCTAAGCCATGCGTCCCTATTTGCATAAGGCTAAGCATTGCCTTCTCTTTGCATTAAACTAAGCCATGTATCAATCCTTGCATGAGGCTAAGACCTGCCTCCCTATTTGTATAAGGCTAAGCACTTCCTTCTCTTTGCATGAGACTACGACATATCTCAATCCTTGCATGAGGCTAATCCCTGCCTCTCTATTTGCATAAGGCTAAGCATTGCCTTCCCTATTTGCGTAAGGCTAAGCATTGCCTTCTCCTTGCACGAGGCTAAGCCCTGCCTCCCACCTGCATGGGACTAAGCATTGTTTCGAATCTCGCACGAGACTAAGCACTGTCTCTCTATTTGCATAAGGCTAAGCACTGCCTTCTCTTTGCAGAGGACTAATCACCGTCCTGTCTCTCTCTTACATTATTCTCCTCTCTCAGGCTAAGCTCTGCCTTAAACTTCACACAATACTAAGATCTGTATTGTTACCTCTAGCATCATGTCTCTACACCTCATGGGCTGAAATATATCCAACTTGTCCGAAGGCGTCATAGTCTGAAGGCATCATCCTCATAGCCAGAAGACATCATGCCATGGTCTAAGGATCTCTCGAGCTTGCACATCATTATTCAAAGACGTTATGGTTCGGAGGCACCATCTTCATGGCCCGAGAACATCATTTCATGGCCTGTGAATCCCTTACCGCACAATTCATGGCCTGTGACGTCATGGTCTAAGGACGTCATCCTCACCGTCCAAAAACAGTCTTCATGGTCTGAAGGGAATTGGCATCATGTCTAAATTTACGCAATAATTTATATGTATGTGCTCGCAGTATAATTTGTAGATTTGCAAGTGACCTGGTAAGTAACCGTCATCCCAACAGGAGCGATTCCGCTCCAGTTCCTTCAAAATATTTCAAACCTAACTGTTCACCCATAATCGTTTCAAACCCCAAGTAATCCTACTCGAAACCTTTCATTCAACTCCATCGGTTTGTTCCACCGACGGATCCTGAACTACATGCGGCTTGATTCCTATAAAACCAAGGATACGTAGGCAGCTCGGAAACAGGAGCGCGACCTATATCTTTCAAATCACCCTTTTCGGTCAAAATTGGTCATCATGTCTTTACCCGACAATGCTTTCATCCTTCCTGGATAAAGAGGGACAACTATTGATACCCAATTTTTCCCACACATATATATTTTTAAATACATATATACCTTAAAAATAGTGCATGAGCATCAACAAGTATTTTTCCATAATTGTCTATAATTTTTAAAGATTTTAATCAATTTATTCCTTCATTTTTATTACATAAATAATTATTAATTGCATCACAAATAATTTTATAATGACTTACTATTTAATTTTTATCATTTATATTCATATTAGGCTTTAAACATTTTTATGTACAATTATATTTGCATCTATAGGCTAAAATTGCATATTTTGCAATAATAGCCACATATATGCACAATTACATTGTCTATACAGAAAAATGACTTTTATATTTTTATAATATTAAGTAATTATTTTAAATCATTTTCATGCACAAATAATATTTTAATCTACTTATTAATTATTTCTTATAAATTATTTTACTAATTAATTGGGTATTTAAATTATAGCCCCTAAAGAACCCAATTTCGGACCTAACCCAAATATCCATACCCGTCCAACCCATACCCATACCCATTTTATAAAACCCTGACCCAAGCCCCTTGTAAAATCCCAGTCGTTGATCTCAGAAGATCAACGACACCCAACACCCCAACCTTTTTTAATTATACTTACACCACCTAACCCTAATTCATTTCCCCGTCTACCCGCCGTCACTAAACGCTCCTCCTCTCATCTCCTTCCCCCCTTTCCCTTCTCAAACCCTAATCCGCCGTCACCTCAACCCCTTCTGATTCCTAAACAGAAATGGCATCATTTAGTGATCCTCTACCTTATTTGGACATGTCTCTTTACCGGTTACTCATCTGGGGTGTTACTTAACTTGCTTGCCTCAAATGGCAAGCTGATCTCAAGAGATTTGAATCAAATTTGGTTCAAAATCTCTTATATTTTGGTTATTTTCATTTGTGTTCATCCTAACCTCTGTGAGTACGAGTATTTTCGCATCTTTCAGTTAGGGTTACATATCTTTTATTCGAACAAGATTTGGATCAGTTTCAGTTTGTTTTAATGTTATTCTTCGTCTATATTTACTTTGTTACTCACAAATCCGCCTATTTTTAGTTAAATCTTTTACTTACCTAAAACTAGGGATTTACCCTCTTTAGTCAGACCAAATTTGGTTCAATCTTATGTTCTTCTTTAATAACTCTCTGTCTATATTCGGTTTTTACTAAAACATTTAATTTTTTACTTCCGACTTTATTGATTTTTATGGATTACCTTAAATTAGGGTTTTGAACCTTTTATTTAGGGCCAAATTTGTTTGATTATGTGAATGTGTTCTCATTTATGTTCGGTCCCTGAAACATGTGACTTTTACCTTTGTTTTCTCCGCTGATTTTATGGTTTACCCTAAAATTAGGATTTTCAAATCTTTACTGAGATTTCAGTCTTTCCTTTTTTGTATGGTACTGATAATTCCTTGTTTTGCTCGATTTACCCTGTTATCATTATTTCCTTACCTTATTTGATCTGGTACTTGACTACTGATTAATTCTGTATCTTAGTCTAAATAGTACTTGCCTGATTATATGTCGTTATGGCTGTTAATTGATTGAACCCCGACTTAAATTGATTGTAGAATTATTTTTAATTCCTTACTTGTGTATGTTTGAATTATTACCTTATTTGTATGCCTAATTGAGTAATATTTAAAGTCTTTCTCCTTCTCCCCTTAGACGGACTCAAATTCTCGTATTCTCACTAAAAGCTTAAGCTCTCTCTCTCTTGTTCTGATTTCTGTGCTAATTGTCTCTGGTTTTCGCCGGCTGAAAGGCAAGGCCAAGTTATTCTTGAACCTAACTGCTGTGGCATATTTTCTGGCTTTCTTGCTTAATTGGTATGCCCAAAATCCTTGTCATTTCATTCTACCTTCTTTCATAACATGTGTTGCCTGACTAGCATGTTTCAATTCCTAGTATGATTATGTCCTTTACATGATTATATGATCTCATTTAGTAACGATGTTAACTTAAGGCTAAGTTATTTTGAATAATATGAATCCTCTCATAAGTTAGCCTGAGGATTAATTTGTTTCATCCACTACTTGTTAATCCTACACTTGTTCTGAACTTTGCATTCCTCAGGATACTATAAACATGTAATCAGTTAGTTTGTTGCTTAGCTCATCTGCCCTGTCTGTTTATTTCATGTATCTGAACAGCTTAGTTGTTCTGCCTAATGGTTTTTGTGATTAAACAATGATTGTCATAAGTACTAGTATGGATATTTAGCTTAACTAGACTTCAACTTATTTGAACTGTGTGCTAAGTTTGAACCTTGTTTGCTTCTTGGTGCAGTTCTGCCTGCAACTCTGTTTTCTAAACTTTGTTTCTTCTTAAATCGAACTGTTTTAAAACCTACCCCTACTCCCTTTTATATATTGATTTTAAAACCCCACTCTTAGTCCCTTAGGTTCTCAACCACCCCAGTGTGAGCGCTGCTCAGGGTCCACATGAGACTCCTGTGAACTCTAACACATTGGGGACTGGTTTTCCAATCTCTTATGAGTTATCTTCTGAATGTGTGGTTCTGGTGTGAGCATTGCCCTGGGTTCCTAAGGCCCTTGGGAACTTTGACACACTGGAAACCTTGTTCTAATCGGCTGTGGATGAATCACTATGTTGTGCCTCAAAATGGTTATGCTGGAAAGCCTGGTTCTCAGGTTTATTTGGGCCTGCGAAGGCTCCCTATAGTGTCTCGTTATTATTATGTAATTTGTATTTTATTCTGGGCTGTAATAATTTTGTAACAAAATGATTTGGGGATATTTAGTAAAGTTGGGGGGATTTTCTTATTTTCTTTTGTTAAACTGGGTAGAAAATCCTACCTATAGGATTTAATTATGATGTCAATTTTGTTCGTTTGTAAAAACTGTGTGAGTTTTATATTGTGCTTAGAAATTCTTCCTAAAGGACTTTTGTTTTAATTCTGTGTTTTACATTTGCATAATAGAAATCCCGCCTAGAGGGTTGACATAAAAATGCATATTAGAAATCCTGCTCATAGGATCTGTCAATCCAACAAATGTGCATTAGTGATCATGCCTATAGGACCTTGATGTCTGATTTGATCGATTTTCTGGCAATATGTATAATTTCTGCACATACACGGTTAATAGAAAGCATGCCTAAAGGATAAAAGAAATCAGTCTCACACGTAGAGATCATGCTTATAGAATTTAAACCAATTCAGCCATAAAAATCATGCTTATAGGATGAAAGAAATCAGTCTCACACCTAGATATCATGCCTATAGGATAAAAAATCAGTTTCAAATCTAGAAATCATGCCTATAGGATTTAAGTCAATTCAGTAATTAGAAATCATGCTTATAAGATTAAAAAGGGAATAAAACATATCTCTATAAGTTAAAATCAGTGCTACACATAGAGATAATGTCTATAGGTCTATAATTATTAAGCTCGTAGAACTCATACCTATAGGATCCTGTTGGTCGATTCTGAATTCATTTGTCTCTGCCAATCACTTAGGCTATATATATACCTGTAGGACTTAATAATAATTCTGGGTTTATAATTGTGATGTATTACTGCCTGAAGTGCCCAGACCATACTAAATAAAATCAGTAGGCAAACAAATAGGTCTTAACACTCGCCTTAATAAAACTACACCTGCATTTGTCTTCTCACATAGATATACTGCCTATAGGAGCTTTAAAAAATCAATTGTGTGCCTTTGTTATCTTATGCGTGGAGGTCAATATGAGCCCATACTTGTGCTTTATCTGAATGTTCTATTTGTTTTTCTTGTCGCCTAGATTTTACATTTTGAGCAACGTAGGTTGGGTCTAAATTTATCCCAAATAGAGGTCCTAATACCTCCAGGGCTATAGGTAAGGGATGGGTAGTGCACGCATAAGGAACGAGCTAGAATTAACTAGAACGCTTATGTAACAACTTAAAGATAGTAATTGGGTAGTAAGGAGATGATAGTCTGTGCGCTAATGCTTTGAGTAACTANGTCCGTGTAGCCCCCTTATTATCAATGTGGTCGACAACACACCGATAAGAAGGGCTCTACTAGACACGGCTCCGAGACATCCTAGGACTCTTTTGAAACCTTAGGCTCTGATACCAAGTTTGTCACGCCCCAAAACCGAGGGACACGACCGGCACTCAACCGGAGGACCCCGGTCAAGCGGACATGGAATTTGCCTTTCCTATCCCACACGTTACCCCATGATTTCAGTATACATTATTCATGTGAAATAGCCATTTAGGCTTAAGCATAAACTTACAACTTGGATTCATTTCTACTTTTTATCATTACCAACATATTATACCAAATGCTTACAAAATACATACAACATTTACCAACGTGGATCACAATTCCGAACCGTACCGTTACTTACCCAAAATACATATGTACATTACCCACATTGAGTCTACGGAGCCTCTAAGAGTACAAGGGAGTTATACAATACTTGTCGGTAACAAGAGTCCGGCTATACCTTACACAAGTACCAAAGTAAGAATCCGGGAGGAAAGATGGCATGAGCCACACTGGGCCCCGAGAGAAGAGGGTATCACCACAACCGCTAATAGGACGAGGGGGGAGGCACTACTGTCGGTGTGCTGAAGTTCCTGCTATAGAACCACCTACAATCATCACAAGAATGTAGCGCCCCCGGCAAAAAGGACGTCAGTACATTTGAATTGTACTGGTATGCATGAACAAACTTTACTCTAAGTAAACTCAATAATGCACAGGCAAGAGACAGACAGAGAGTCACACAATTACTGCACAAGACATAGAAAGATATACAATGGAAGTTCCACAATTTTCACTTCATCAAAATCACAATTTCAATTCCATCCTTGTCCCTCCTCACATCTCACCCTTATTTCTCCTGTTGCGGCGTGCAACCCGATCCCACCTGACAATTGTTGCGGCACGCAACCCGATCCCACCTGACAATTTCAATCACACCCTTATCACTTCTCACATATCATCCTTATCTCCCCTGTTGCTGCGCGCAACCCGATCCCACCTGACAATTACAGTCACACCAACGATGACAAATCATAGTTCAATCACAAAAAATTACAGCAATAAAAATACAGCTTCTTTACACAGCCCTTAGCATATACATTCATAAATCTTGGATTCATTATCCCTTTAGCACCGTTTTCGTAACGTGGTAGTGTGGTGGTCAACTAAAGACAGACAAGTATTACACTTCACACATCAACATAATTCGGACAACTAGATGCACATATTTATAACAATACTTGTACCGTATGCTCGAACACCACAAGTGATTTTACAAAGATTAAAGTTAGCCATACATACCTGGAGTCGAGTTTCCCTTTTCAACTTTAACCCACAACCACCGAACCGACTAGTACCGTCAATCTAGTTCACAATTAGACATATTCAACTCAGAATTTGAAGTCATGCATGCAATTCGGACTCTCTCAAGCATTTTGTCAAGCACTATGTGAACCCATTTGATTTCCAACCCTATCTTTGTGAAGTTTTCCCCAACCCACTCCCTCTTACTAGACTATCACCATTTCTTTTTATATGCATGCAAGGTCTTAGCTAATATTTCTAAGATTCATTCCAGTCCAACCCTTCCTTTGTTTAAAAATCAGAAAATTAGTGAAAAGAAAGAANAACTCTCCTTTCCTTCTCTCTATTTGTTCAGAAAACTTGTTAAAATGAAAGGGGGCAGGGGTTGAATGAAACTGGGGTCGGGTATAAAAATTTAGAAAATTAAAAGACCATGTCCAATATGCGGTCAGGAATGTGATTGACATGCGGTCCGCATATTGGACCGCAGAATGGCCCCCAGGTGGGCCAAATTTTGAAAATATTCTGCCCGGGTATACGACCACTATGCGGTCCGCATACTCGTTATGCGATCGCATTATGCGTGGCATAACACCCCTTCAATTGGGAAGCGATCTGCCCGTGTATGCGACCACTATGCGGTTCGCATACACGTTATGCTATCGCATAGTGCGTCGCATAACCCCCAATTTCTGGAAAAATTAAGTCCTTTCAAATCTGGGGT
>ML245751.1:0-23828 GCA_005239495.1 Nicotiana undulata | reverse complement strand
TAGCGGGTTCAACGTTAGGCGCAGTCACGGCCCAAAGGGTGGGAATTTGGGTCGTGACAAGTAATGTTAGGGTTTATAAGTACAATTGAATTCACCATAATGAAACAAATAGAAACAAATTGTATAACATAGTAGAATTCAGAATCAACATAAACAAAGTTGAGAAACGATGCTAAACATGCATTAATGAGGCAAGGACAGAAAAACTAGGGTCACCGACATTCTTTTAAACTCGAAGGAGTGAGCCTTAAAACAATATAATCCGATGGAGAGTTGCCAGAATCAGAAAAGAACGACAACGCGGAAAAGAGAAAGGAATTTCGTCGCCGGAATCTCAGGAACATCGTTCACCAAAAAAACAGCAACCTCACAACCTTTTTTTTGATTCAATCAACAGGGGTAACATCTCTCCATATCTCACCCTTGGATCTACCAAAACCCTCGCTCTAATACCATGATAACATTGTAAATCGGATGAAAACGATAAAATTAAGCTAGGGTTACAATTGGAGTGAGGACAGAGAGAGAGAGAAAATCAGACTTCTATTATTTCGTTCCACCAAAAAACTGAGCTAAGAATCTTCTAGAGTATATATATATATACACACACACACACAAAGGGCAATATAGTAAACTCCTATAAAATCTAACAAGATTATTATAAATACAACTTTAGTGGGTTGACTCTGGCCCAAATGTCTTATTTCATGTAACTCCAACAAGTAGATTATGTGTATTGTTTATTACTTTTAACTAATTTTAGTAAACCTTTAAAAGTCAATAATGATGGTGACATTTTGTTAAAGGCAGATTGCAGAGTAGGCAAGTTGCTACACAAAATGAAGAAAGGAATTAGTTGCAAGGTGTGAATGTGATTTCCTTTCCAATTTTACAATGCATATATGGAAATAATGTTATTATCCATAAATTGACACAACTTGCTTTAACTTCCAAAAAATCTTATTACCAAGATTGTCGAAGAAACAACAAGTTCAAATATCTATAAAAGGTTGAAAATTCACCCACATATATACAACCCGCTCTGCACCAATTCAACATGGCTCTTCGTTTCTTTGTGCTTTGTTGTGTATTTTTCACTTTTGTTGCACTATACGAAGGTATATTAGACCTTCTGTTCTGATGTCCATTTTAGTAAGAGTTAAAATGCTTTGCACAAATATATATATATATATATATATATGAGCTTCTTTAGCATTGTATGTTTTGGTTGGATTTAAAAGCTTATATAGAGAATAGAATCAAAATAAAAGTCTCATTTTGTTCTTTCTGTATTTTTTAAATGTTTATGTTGTTGCTAGATTTAGAAAGTAAAAAGAAACTCCTTGGTCAAATGGTTTTATGGGTCTTTACAAATATGTTTTTAGTTTTACGATCCTGACTCTTTTTTAACACACGGGAAATTTACTTTTTTTTAACACACGGGAGATTTACTTTTTACACGTAAAAAAATTAATCTTTTACTCATAGGAGATCTAAATTAAAGTTTCTTAATTTCAGCATTTTAAATGATCATGATATCCTATTTCCTCGGTCTTTCACAATGCACCTTTGTTGTTATAATCTTTGTTATTTTTTATGAGCCGTTTATATGTTAAAGTTCTTTCACGTAAACGAACCAATAGTTAGAGCTTAATACTTTAATTTGGTTATTTAAGTGAACCTATCATTCGCACATCTCGTCAAATTTGAATTCCTCCAGCAGAAGAAGAAGAAGAATGAGAAAATAAAAAGGTCAAGTCTCTAAATTGAATGATTCTGTGATAGCCATAAATATTATTCTATCTTAACTAACACGTATGATTCTCCTGCTATTTCTTGATAAACTAATCTCGAGCGAATCAAAAGAAAAGGAAATTCATTTACACGTACATGTGTTTGGATGAAAAAAAAAGGAACAACATTCCTTCAAAAATCCCACCACTTTTGTTATTTGCTATACATAAAAGATTGCAAAACATATCACATAATATATATATATATATATATGGCAGGTGTAAAAGACCCTTGTAGACCTCAAGATGGTCCGATTCCAGTGATTCCAAAGAGTAACTCAACTACTAAAGGATGTGTACCCTTCAATTATATGGGTTTAAATTGTTCCTGCTGCTCTACTACTCCTGGAGTTGGTTGCTTTGATACGTGGGCTGCTTGTCTTAACAGTAAATGCCTTCCTACTGGCCCACCAGTTTAAGATTATATTATGCTTCTCTCTTTCACTTTCACTTTTCTTTTCTACGGGAATATTTGAAATTCAAAGATTTACTTGTATTGGAATACAAAATATTTGTTGTTTGATGAATATAAGTAAGGCAAAGAGAAGTAGCGGAAGCATGATGATATATAGCAACAAAAACCAAATTTGAATTATTTTTACCCTATCCTGCCTTGTCAGGAGGATTATTAGTGTTCCCACATATCCTCTAGAGCCACTCGAATCCTCATCTACCGATTGATGGTGAGGATTATTAGTGTTCCAACGTATCCTCTAGCGCCACTCGAATCCTCATCTACCGATTGATGGTGAAGGTGCTCAACCACTAGAGCAAGTTTATGCTTCTTCTGTCCATATTGTTGAGATATATACTTGTGTACCCTCAAAATCGGATAACAATTGAATTTGTAAGTGATTTTAAGGATGCTAGTAATATGTATTTGTACAATATTAATATTTGTTAATAGTAAATATTAATAGAAATATTATTAAATATTAATTATAATAACAAAATATTAATATTAAATCCATTTCAGTTATCCAATATTTAGTTTCCTGTTTTGTAACAGAAAATTAACTAGCCTTCAATGTTCCCTCTTTATTGTTGAGTAAATAGCCAATTATGTCATGGCATTTACTCTATGGCCGTTTTGCAAAAATAGCCATTCTGAAGAGTTGCAACTCTTCAGATTTCAGCCCAATATCCGAAGCCGAGGCCGAGCCGAACGAGCGATGATGACGACGACGGCGCGAGGCTTGCCTTCTTCTCAACTCTTTAAGAGCTAGAAGAAGAGTAATTGCTTATATACCCATCAAAAACCTTTTCCTCTTCCCATGTGGGACAATCAAGGAGGGAAACTCAAATATTACTCAAATATTTTATTTTCCCCTCCATTTTCCATTCACCTTATTTTAAGCATTAATAAATCATTAATTTCTTACAACCCCAACAATCCCCCACATGAATGGGGAATGGCTATATCACGGAAGTATGCATG
The DNA here is from genome assembly GCA_005239495.1 of Nicotiana undulata. Taxonomy (NCBI): domain Eukaryota; kingdom Viridiplantae; phylum Streptophyta; class Magnoliopsida; order Solanales; family Solanaceae; genus Nicotiana; species Nicotiana undulata. Next base: position 20,597 of record ML245751.1, on the reverse strand, counting down.
AAAAACTGTGTGATTCGCAAGCAAGGATTAATTGCATCTGGATAAGTAGGTTTCCCTTTGAACTTTCCGCAATGAACTTATGTCGGATATACTCGATCAATCGGTAGATTTGATATCTTTGAACCGTCGAACTTTGGTGTATACCTAGACAACCACAAGTCACACAACCAATCCTTAACCGTCTTTGGTTCTCATTGTTGTGTTCGTTTCAGCCATGAACACCGCCTGGTTTCATAAGTGCATAGAGAATTGGCCTTGCAAAATTCTCCTTGAAGCGGCTAACACTTCACACTTACATAGGTGATTCCTAAACGTGTCATCCCGTAGATACACTATCTGATATACCCCGTATAAAATTTAGAAATCATTAAAAAGCCTTAATGCTTTGTCCTTGATACTAAACATTGTCTCATCACGAGAATGGACCAAAAGTTTAGTTGACAATGTTGAACCGTCATTAATGACTTTGTTTGATCTCCTTGAACCTAGATCTTGGGATCTCCAGTATTCTAGGTAGAGTTACCGCCACTATGACTTGTTCTCGGCCATAGTCCCATTCCCCTTAATGATTTCTCAACCNGTCCCATTCCCCTTGATGATTTCTCAACTACATCTCTAGTTAGGCCTTTTGTAAGTGGATCCGACACATTATCACTTGACTTTACATAGTCAATCGTGATAATTCCTCTAGAGAGTAATTGCCTAACGGTTTTATGTCTTCTTCGTATATGACGAGATTTACCGTTATACATAACGCTCCCTGCCCTTCCAATTGCCGCTTGACTATCGCAATGTATGCATATTGGTGCCAACGGTTTGGGCCAAAATGGAATGTCTTCCAAGAAATTCCGGAGCCATTCAGCTTCTTCACCGGCTTTATCTAAAGCTATGAACTCAGCCTCCATTGTAGAGCGGGCAATACAAGTTTGTTTGGACGACTTCCAAGATACCGCTCCTCCACCAATAGTGAATACATATCCACTTGTGGACTTGGAATCAGTTGATCGGGTGATCCAATTTGCATCACAGTATCCCTCAATGACTGCAGGATATTTACTATAGTGCAAGGCAAAGTCCTGGGTATGTACTAAATACCCCAAAACTCGTTTCATGGCCATCCAATGAGATTGACCTTGATTGCTCGTATATCGACTCAATTTACTTATAGCACAAGCTATATCTGGCCGTGTACAATTCATGATGTACATTAAGCAACCCAACACACGAGCATAATCCAATTGTGATATGCTTTGGTCTTTGTTCTTTGCTAATGCAAGATTCACGTCAATTGGAATCTTTGCAACTTTAAAGCCCAATTGCTTGAATTTTTCAAGTACAGTCTTAATATAATGAAATTGTGACAATGTCAGACCTTGAGAAGTCTTATGGATCTTAATTCCCAGAATTAAATCAGCAACTCCCAAGTCTTTCATATCAAACTTGCCAGTTAGCATGCGCTTAGTCGCATTTATGTTGGCAATGTCATTACTCATTATCAGCATATCATCCACATATAAGCAAACAATGACTATGTGATTTGGAGCATTTTTAATGTACACACATTTATCACACTCATTTATTTTAAAACCATTTGACAACATTGTTTGGTCAAATTTCGCATGCCATTGTTTGGGTGCTTGTTTTAGTCCGTAAAGGGACTTAACAAGTCTACATACCTTCTTTTCTTTACCTGGAACCACAAACCCTTCAGGTTGTTCCATGTAAATTTCTTCCTCCAACTCTCCATTTAAGAAGGCCGTCTTAACATCCATTTGATGAATTTCAAGACCATAAACTGCAGCTAACGCTACCAACGTTCTTATGGACGTAATTCTTGTAACTGGAGAGTATGTATCGAAATAGTCAAGACCTTCTCGTTGTCTATATCCTTTGACCACAAGTCTTGCCTTAAACTTGTCAATAGTGCCATCATCTTTCATTTTCCTCTTAAAGATCCATTTAGAACCCAACGGTTTATTTCCAGGAGGAAGATCAACCAATTACCATGTATGGTTGTTCAATATGGATTCTATTTCACTATTGAACTCCTCTTTCCAAAACAATAATTCCGAAGAAGACATAACTTCTTTAAATGTTTGAGGCTCATTTTCCAATAAGAAAGTCACAAAATATGGTCCAAATAAAGTAGACGTTCTTTGACGTTTATGTCTTGGATCCTCCTGATTAAGTGTACTTTCTTTTGTTTCTTCCCGAGGTCATTTAGATCCTTCACCAATCGACTTACATTCCTTTTTATATGGATATATATTTTTAAAGAACTCAACATTATCTGATTCTATAACCGTATTATCCCGAATGTCGGGATTTTCTGATTTATGAACCATNGTCCTATTTTTACCCGTTTGGGTTTAGGAACTTGCACTTTTGCCAAACACCCCCACACTTTAAAATAATTCAAGTTGGGCTTACTTCCTTTCTATTTTTCATATGGAATGGATTGTGTTTTGCTATGGGGCACTCAATTTAATATTTGATTAGCCGTAAGAATGGCTTCCCCCCATAAGTTCTGTGGCAAACCTGAACTTATCAACAACGCGTTCATCATCTCCTTTAAAGTACGATTCTTTCTTTCCGCAATCCCATTGGATTGGGGCGTGTATGGGGCCGTTGTTTGATGAATAATTCCATATTCTAAACATATTTCTTCAAAAGGAGATTCATATTCACCACCCCTATCACTTCTTATCATTTTTATTTTCTTGTTAAGTTGCGTTTCAACTTCACTTTTGTATTTCTTGAATGCGTCTATTGATTCATCTTTACTATTAAGTAAGTAAACATAGCAATATCGAGTATTATCGTTAATAAAAGTTATGAAAAACTTCTTGCCACCGCGAGATGGTATTGACTTCATGTCACAAATATCTGTGTGAATTAAGTCTAAAGGATTTGAATTCCTTTCAACTGACTTATAAGGATGTTTAACAAACTTAGATTCCACACATACTTGACATTTTGATTTGTCGCATTCAAACTTAGGCAATACTTCCAAATTAATCATTTTTCGCAAGGTTTTATAATTGACATGACCCAAACGTACATGCCATAATTCATTTGACTCAAGTAAGTAAGACGAAGCTGAAATTTTATTATTACTTTCAACAACCATTACATTAAGTTTGAAAATGCCCTCGGTAAGGTAACATTTTCCTACAAACATCTCGTTTTGACTTATTACAACCTTATCGGATACAAATACACATTTAAAGCCATTCTTAACAAGAAGTTCAGTAGAGACTAAATTCTTCCTAATCTCGGGAATATGAAGGACGTTATTCAAAGTCATCACTTTGCCGGAAGTCATTTTGAGAAATATCTTCCCACATCCGTCAATCTTGGACTTTGAAGCATTTCCCATAGAAATCGTCTCATCGGGTCCAACATGAGCATAAGTAGCAAAAGCTTCTCTAACAGCACAAACATAGCGAGTGGCTCCAGAATCAAACCACCACTCTTTAGGATTACCCACCAAGTTGCATTCAGAAAGCATGGCACACAAGTCATCAACATCATCATGCTTTTCAACCATGTTTGCTTGACCCTTCTTCTTGTCTTTCTTCGGAACACGACATTCCGTAGATTTATGTCCGGTTTTCCCACAATTGTAGCAGTTTCCACTGAACCGCTTCTTGCTTGGGTTGTATTTTGGTCCAGAAGCCTTCTTCCTCTTTTTGTTATCTTCAACAATATTTGCTCCCATTATTTTTTAATTTCCACGGCCTCTCCTGTCATCAACTTTATTGTCCTCTTCGATTCTCAACCGAACAATGAGATCTTCAAGGGACATCTCCTTGCGTTTGTGTTTCAAATAATTTTTGAAGTCCTTCCACAACGGAGGCAACTTCTCAATCATTGCTGCTACTTGAAAGGCCTCATTGATGACAAGACCTTCAATAAAAATTTTATTAGTAAACATAATAAAATTAATACTATCAATATTAGTATTAATTTTACTTATACCTTCAGCAAGGAGATCGTGAATAATCACTTGCAATTCTTGGACTTGGGTAATAATAGACTTGCTATCTACCATTTTGTAAAACCTTTGCAGCAACGAACTTCTTCAACCCGGCATCTTCAGTTTTGTATTTCTTTTCAAGCGCACTCCACAGTTCTTTTGACGTTTCTACGCCACTGTAGACGTTATACAAAGCATCCACCAANTCTTCAGTTTTGTATTTCTTTTCAAGCGCACTCCACAATTCTTTTGACGTTTCCACGCCACTGTAGACGTTATACAAAGAATCCTCCAGCCCGCTTAGAATGTAATTCTTGCACAAAAAGTCTGAATGCTTCCACGCCTCAATGACGAGAAAGCGTTCAGTCTCTGGAGTTTCATCAGACAGCACAGGAACATCTTCCTTGATGAACTTCTGGAGACTTAGAGTAGTCAAGTAGAAGAACATCTTTTGCTGCCAGCGCTTGAAATCAAGACCGAAATTTTTCTCGGGTTTCTCAGCTGGTGCCAATGCTGCCGGTGTTGTTCGTCTCGTTGAGGCATTGGCAGTTACCATCGGAACAGCTTGGTTTCCGTTGTTATTCGTCATTTCTGTAAAAGAATAACACAAACGTTAAAATCACGTAGATTTTAATCTCCAAAAACCACCAAGGTTTTTACTTTCCAGAAACAGTGTATATAAAACAAATACAGAAAATATATTAAATTCCTTAAGCTTGTTATAACTCTGTATTTGTAAAACAATTCTGGAAATAATAAAATAAATAAACAGAAATGTAAACGCAATGAAATTAATCCGAGCCCACTGAATTCACAGTGTTTCCTTAAGGAATTTAATCCCCTCCTAGTATCCAAGGTTATGGATTATTTCCTCCCAGGATAGAACGAATTACACACTAGAGTAGTGGTACTTCAAACCCTAGTGTTTCAACGAACTCAAAGTTTGGTAGCAAATCACACTTACAGTTGCTTTCTTTGAAGTTAAAAGTATGCAGAAAGAAGGAGGAGAACTCAGAAATTAGTATGTAAAATCTGAGAGAATGGACTTGTATTTATAGCCAAAGTTGGGCTGAAATCTGAAGAGGTGCAACTCTTCAGAATGACTGTTTTTGTAAAACGGCCATAGAGTAAATGCCATGACATAATTGGCTATTTACTCAACAATAAAGAGGGAAAATTGAAGGGTAGTTAATTTTCTGTTACAAAACAGAAAACTAAATATTGGATAACTGAAACAGATTTAATATTAATATTTTGTTATTAAAACAAATATTTAATAACATTTATGTTAATATTTACTGTTAACAAATAAATTTGGTCCAAAAATTAATCAATCGATCGATCATTTGACCAAATCCAAATCCAAATCCGAAGTCGAGGCCGAGGCCGAGCCGAGCTGAGCGAGCGACGATGACGACGACGGCGCGAGGCTTGCCTTATTCAACTCTTTAAGAGCTAGAAGAAGAGAAATTGCTTATATACCCATCAAAAACCTTTTCCTCTTCCCATGTGGGACAATCAAGGAGGGAAACTCAAATATTTCATTTTTCCTCTCCATTTCCCATTCACCCTATTTTAAGCATTAATAAATCATTAATTGCTTAAAACCCCAACAAAGGATATGTGGATTAACTTGATACAAAGCAATAAATTAAGTTGCTATTGAATAAGTAAAGATAAAATAAATTCAAACCACACGAGTTGGATAGTTTCGGCTTTGATAGAATAATCGCTCTCGAGTCGGGCTCACCACAACCGATGTCGATCAAAAAAGAACAAGAGCTTAAAGACAGAAAATAATAGTGTATTACTTTTGAGTGCGTGTTATAATGTGTCAAATAAATTGTTAGACCCCATTTATATAGTAGGGGAGTCCTATTTTAGGCACAACTCTACAAAAGGTAAAAGATCTTCTGATTCGCCAATTGCCGGTTCCTTATCAACACGTGCTGAGATTCCAGCCGTATTATTCGGTCGGTCACAGATATTTCGGCCTTCTGTTGGCTATGCTGGATCATCTGACAATATTCTTTGAAGTCGTTCGAGGCTAGGACTGATTCCTGGATCATGGCCTCGATATCCTCGAAGGCAGGCTTCATGTCCCGGGGTTCTAGTCCGATGGGACTTTGGCTCGGTTTCGGTCCCTTATTGCCATGTCTCGGGCATGTCTTATCTTGTCGGAGGCTAGGCCGCACTATGAACTCGATTTTACCCGTATACAGATAGTCCCCTCATTTTTCAGAGAGTAAATGACGAGAAACGACATGAGCTTCCGATTCTTACTTCGATACACCATGACAGAAACGACAAAACAACCATCTCATCAGTCAAGTCTTAATGGAGTTAAATGCATGTCAGCCGATGGTTGGACGTCCCTAGATGCCAAACTCCACTGAAATACTATAAATAACCCCTAAACCCTCATTTATTCATTTTAACTTTACATCCGAACCCTCTACCCTCGTACCTTTAAGATTTCAATTTTTTTTAGCACTTTTACTCCGATTTTTCTAGATCCTTTGCAAGAATTTTCACCCATATTCATCTTAATCCATCAAGTCCAATATTTCATCTTTCTTTCTCCACCTTTCTCACATTTTCCTCCATTTTTTAAAGAAATAGCAAAGACTTCAAAAACCGTTTCCTATAAAGAAACTCCTTCTACTTCGCGGACGGATACTGAGGCCGAGAGGACTGTTTCGTGCGCTGCCATCAACGAACCAGTACCTAAACCCCATTTGAAAATTTTTAGCCCCGTAGGATGCTCGGTCAATGTCGATATCAAGGTTGAAAAACCTTCCTCCATACAAGGCCTGTGTGAGGAAGTCTCGAGATACATCTGCTCGATCACTGAAGAATACCTCCCTATGGTCCGAAAAGACTGCAACTGGGCCGATAAGAACATAGCGATCCCCAACCCCGATGAATCCATTACCTTACACTTATCCCTTTACATTAGGCCCAGTGGACCCGGTCATCACAAATATCAGTAAGAGGTACAAGGTATGCCTCGATCAGATTCATCCTTTGCTCTAGAGGGTCGTGATCCTCCTTCGGTTCTTCGTGAACAAAATTGATGGGTGCTCGTTCACCATCGATCATCTTCTTCGCTTATACACTCCCCGAATCTTCCGGAGGGGAACTGATAAAGCTTGTGCATCGGGCCAGTAAAGCCTCGTTCTCAAGTATTGATGAGGACCGGGATCGGGGCTGGCAAGGCCGTTTTTACCGAGTAAGTACTTCGGACTTAATCCCAGTCGAGTGCAGGTCATTCCCCGAGAAGTGGAATACATCGCGTAAGTACAACTTACCTTTGAATGTCGATTTTACACTTCTCTATTTTTACTGTTGTTTTGTGGTGATGCAGTCATTGCTCGGGTCCCGAACTGTCCCTCCACTCAAGGAGTGGGTCGAGGGTATCGTATCACAGATGCCATATTCCAAGCACTCATGGAGCAAGCACTCAAAGAGTCGTAAGGAGGCCTATTCCCAAGGGAGACTTCTTTCCCGAGTAGGTAGTATCGGGATTCCTCTTTTAATATTAAGACCTTACTCCCTTCACTTCTTTTTGCAAGCTTATTTAAGGACGTCGAGCTGAGGCCTCAATCCGCTGGCGAGGGCTTACCTGCCAAGTCCCCTGCTCCGATACAGGCCAAAGAGAATAAAACAAAAAGGGCTTCAAGTTCTTCAAGCTCGGCGAAAAAAAACTAAGGAGAAGGCTGGTGTGCAAGTCAAAAGAAAGCACTAGCGCCCGAGCACCAGCTTCAGATTAGATCTATCGGTTGAGAGACAAATCCGAAGAATAAGAAGAACCTTTTGTTCTAGTGGCCCACGTGTCGTCGCTGATCGAAGGGCAGGGGGCCTCTAAACCAGAGAATCGCGAGGCTGATCTGCCTCACACTAAGGAGGTCAAAGAGGAGATCGGGGCCGAGGCTTCCCGGGATGCATCCATCTCGTCCCCGAAGGAGGCACTCGGTGTGATAGACATCACCGAGTCACCCTCATTTATCGAGTCTATGTTCAATGAGGACCAAGCGCTGAAAGAGCACCCAAATGAGGGGGCACACGGAGCGGATGACCCCATCCATATCTTTTATGATGGTTTGGGTTCTACTGCCACAGAAGACGTCGCCGGATTAGGTGACATAGAGGTACCCAAGAAACGTATGTCCTCCGAGGCAGGTGGGCCTAACTCGAGCCCCAAACTGATCAATTGGTTCACTGCCCTAAGTGTATAAACTTACCGGAAGTGGTCCATTGTCATTACCGTTCTAGAGGATACCCAGGTTCTTTCCGCCCCGGTAAGGGTGGCCAGTTATCTCTGGTGCCTGGTGACCGAAGAGTATCAGGCCAAAATGAATGAGGTGGACTTGTCGTGTTTGTTTGATGAAGCACAACATGCATTGAATCGAGTAACTCTTGATAATTCTTGAAGATTCCAACTTTTATTCGCAGGCCTCAGTGCTCCACCACGAGACCTTCCTCTAGTACTGGGAAGAATTGAGCCACTATGAAGCCGAGGCCAAAGAGATTGCTGAGAAAAGAAACATGCATAAACTTTTTAGCGAGCAACGTGAGGGCGAGATCAAGATCCTCTGAGCCGAGTTGGATACGGTTCAGAAGGAACATGCCGACCTATTTGAGCAGGTAAATTTTTTTTAAGTTAGTGATGATGAATTAGACATGGTGTGTAACAGTCAGAATCCACAAGTCCAGCAGAAGATCGATCAGAACGACCAACTCCTGGCCGAGATTGATGTGATCAAAGATGAGGCCGAAGGGTGGAAGAGCAAGTTGGATCGTCTGGTTTCGGAGAAAGAGACAGCCCGGGAGCAGTTGGCCTCAGTGGAGAACTAACTCCGATCAGTGAAGGAGAGGCAGAAGCACAGTCTCAGAAAGTCGAGGAGCTTCAATCTAAACTGAGCTCGGCTTTTGCCGACCGGGAGTTCCTCGCCAAGGAGCTTAAGGCGGCCAAATCGGTGGCTGAAATAACTAAGGTCGATTTTGATGAGATGGTGTCCCAATATAGAGTCGATGATGAGGTAGCACAAGATCGGCTGAAAGACATGGTCGAATACGTGAAGTGTCAGTTCTGAAGGGAGGCCCTCGAGGAGGTTCATGCTCGGGGTTTTGATATATCGGCTGAGAACCCGATTGCTATGGGGCTCGAGGATGAGGCCAAGAAGTTGGTGTATCTTGAGGATGAAGACGACTCTGAGGTTTCGAGCGGATCCGAGGAAGGGTAAGATTCCGATGGTCCCGGTGACGAGGGGGCTCTAGTGGACACCAAGTCGTTTAAGTGTCTTGTATATTTCTCTTTGTTTTTGTACTTTTGTACTTTTTTGTATTTTTTGTCAAGGTCGTTTGGCCTTTGTAAAGATCATTTTATATATATAAGGCTCTTTTTACCTTCGATAGTTTTTAAGCTTTTTTTTCCTTTCGCTTTGTTCTTTATGATTGCAAAAATATCGAAATGCCTTAACATGTAATATTTAGGTCTTGCCCGGAGGTTCGAACAAGCCTTTCTTCCGATATTATTTTTTATTACGATTAGTGGGAGCTCCGCATGACCGGAAACTTTTCCCAAAATACTTAGAACGTTTTAGATTATAATTTTCCGAGGGTACACTTTTGAACCGGTTTAGAAATTTTGAAGTCCTTGTTTTTTGTTACAGGTCTCAGACGTCTCTGAGCCGTTTTTAAAGAGGAACGTAGCCTTTCTAGTTAGGACGTTTCCCAGTGGGCTTGTAACCGAGTCATCCGAGCTTAATCGAGATAATCGTTCCCGAATAGAGGTGGTTGTAGCATGTAAAGTTCGGGCACTACAAGATAAGCTTTGTGCCCCCCGAGCTTCATTATCCCGGGCTATCCGAATCTATCTTGGGCGGATGTCCCCGAGTAACCTGACCCTTGGGCTCGATGTCTTTAGGGTATCAAATTTAAGAAAGAAAAATTCTCAAGGGGAAAAATATTTATCCGCAAGGTAGAAACTTCCTTTCAATTTTGTGCGTAATATACAAAGTTACACATGTGTTCAAGATTTGTGTCCGGGCTCGAGCAGTCTATGTGGCACGGTTCATTTGATCATTTGACCTTACAGTAAATCCTATCGATCGAGCTGAGACTATTCGATAACAAAGTTTCTTTCCTTGCTAAAGTCATTATCCGAAGGTGATGCCCCCTAGTGTTTGTGGTCGATCATAGAGAAGCCTCGAATACTGTTGTCATGATCTTCGATATCGGTCCGTAGCTGGCCTTCAATTCTAAGTAAGCACGATTTACTATTGCCTCATTGAAAACCTTGCTGGAAAACCCATTTGGGACAAAACCGGTTCAAGGGAAAAAGAGTGCAACGCGTACTTTCTGGCATAAAAAAGTGTATTGTCCTTTGACGGTCACCTGCAATAGTTAGTCCAAATTGTAAATAAGTAAAAAGAATGAATAGGGTCATACCTTAACAGTAGTATCGCTTCAAGTGAGTTATGTTCCAGTTGTTCGGTAGTCGGTCACCGCTCATTGCTCCGAGTTTGTACAAACCTTTTCTGGTGATCTTAATAATTTGATACAGACCTTCCCAGTTCGTCATTATCTTTACTTCGTTCGGGTTCTGGGTGCTTAGTGTGACCTTCCCTAATAGTAAGTACTCGACATTAAAGTGTTGAAGGTTGGCCCTCGATTGTAATACCTGTCGATCCAATATTTTTGGGCGGCCAATCGGACAAGGGCAGATTCGCGCCTTTCATCTAATAGCTCCATGCTCGTATTCATGGCCTCGTCATTTGATTCTTCGACCGTATATCGGAACCTGAGACTCGATTCTCTGACTTTGATCGGTGTTAGATCTACAGCGTCGTAAACCAACGAGAAAGGGGAGACCCCGGTACCGGACTTCGAGATCGTACGGTATGCCCATAGGACTTCGGGCAAGATATCTTTCCATTTTCCTTTGGCGTCGACCAACTTCTTTTTGAGGTTTTGGAGTATGGTTTTGTTGGTGGAATATGCTAGTTCGTTCCCACTAGGTGGTAGGGTGTTGATTGGATCCTTTTTATCTTATGGTCTTAGAGAAACTTGCTTACTTTCCTGGCGATGAACTGCTTCCCATTGTCGCACACAATCTCGGTTGGCATTCCGAACCGGCAAGTTATGTGATCCCAAATGAAATCGTTGACTTCCTTCTCCCTGACCTTCTCATATGCATGGTCTTCCACCCACTTAGAAAAATAGTCAGTCATAAATAATATAATTGAGCCTTACTGGGTGCCCATGGATGGGGGACAACGATGTCCATCCCCCATTTCATGAACAGCCAGGATGAAAAGACAGAATGCAGCAGCTCCCCGGGTTGATGAATCATCGGAGCATGCCTTTGAAATTCGTCACATTTTCTTACGAACTCCTTCGCATCCTTTTCCATGTCGATCCACTAGTAGCTGGTTCTGACTATTTTTCGAACCAATGATTCGGCGCCTAAATGATTTCCGCAGGTGCCTTCATGAATTTCCCTCAGAACGTACTCGGTATCTCCCTGCCCTAGACATATTGTGAGTGGGCCATCGAATGTTCTTCTGAATAGGGTTCCATTTTCGAACAAGCTAAACTGGGATGCCTTCGTACGCAGGGCCCTCGGTTTCTTTGGATCGAGAGTAGTTTTCTGGTCCTCAGATACTCCATATATTTGTTTCTCCAGTCCCAAGTTAGGCTCGTTGAATTTATCTCAGCGTGGCCATTTTCCAATACCGGTCTCATGAGTTGTATGACTGCCCCCGAGCTGAACTCATCATTTTCAACCGACGATCCCAAGTTAGCAGGGGTATCGCCCTCACTGTTTTGATCCCAAGGTACGTTTTGTAGAGTCCACTCCTTGAACCGATGCAATGTTACCTGCAACTTAACCAGGTATCATTGCATTCATTCCTTTTTGACCTCGAACGTCCCATTAGCTTGGTTCACCACAAGGAGGGAGCCACACTTAGCTTCGATCACCTCTTCCCCCAAGTTTTTGTCTAGTTCGAGACCTGCAATCATGACCTCATATTCGGCCTCGTTGTTAGTCAATTATACAGTCCTAATAGATTGTCTAACTACATTGCATGTTGGTGGCTTCAATATGATGCCAAGTCCGGACACTTTTGCGTTCGAGGTGCTATCTGTAAAGAGGGTCCATATCCCTGAAGAAGTCCCTGAGTTTAATAACAACTCTCTTTTGACCTCGAGTATTAGGGCGGTGTAAAGTCGGCCACAAAGTCTGCCACATTTGAGATTTAATGGAGGTCCGGGGCAGATATTCAATATCGTACCCGCTGATCTCTACGACCCATTTGGCTAACTGTCCCGGAAGCTCGAGTTTATGCATTACGTTCCTCAATGGGTAAGTAGTCACAACACATATGGGGTGACATTGAAAATACGGTTTCAGCTTCCTAGAGGCGCTTAGCAAAGTGAGCGCCAATTTTTCTAGGTGAGGGTATCTAGTTTCAGCCTTGCCTAGAGTCCTGCTAAAATAGTAAATTGGAAATTACGTACCTTTCTCTTCCCGATCAGGAATCCACTTACCGCTATCTCTGATACTGCTAAGTACAGGTATAGTTGCTCGTCTGTCTTCAGAATATGAAGCAGAGGTGGGCTCGATAGATACCGCTTGAGTTCCTCCAAGACCCATTGGCATTCTGGGGTCCATGAGAAGTTATTCTTCTTCTTCAATAGCGAGAAGAACCGGTGGCTCTTGTCGGAAGAACTCGATATGAATCACCCCAGGGAGGCTATGCGTCCGGTTAATCTTTGCACGACCTTCACGTTGTGCACAACAGTGATATGTTCGATGGCTTTGATCTTATCGGGGTTGATCTCGACTCGGTTGGATACCATGAATCTGAGGAATTTATCGGATCCGACTCCAAATGCACATTTCTCCGGGTTCAGCTTCATATTGTATTTGTTCAATATGCAAAAGGTTTCCTGCAAATATTTCAAATGGTGCTCTGCTCGCAGGGACTTAACCAGCATATCCTCAATGTAAGCCTCCATTAATTTTCCTATTTGTTCCTCGAACATCCGAGTTACTAGGCGTTGGTAAGTGGCACCAACATTTTTTAGTCTGAACGGCATCACGTTATAGCAGTAGGTGACGTACTTAGTGACGGAGGAAGTTTCTTCTTGATCGTCCGGGTTCATCATTATTTGGTTATACCCAAAATAGGCGTCGAGAAAACTGAGGATCTCGTGGCCAGCCGTTGCATCGATCATGCAATCGATATTAGGCAGAGGGAAAGAGTCCTTGGGACATGCCTTATTCAAATCTTTATAGTCTACACATATTCTTAATTTATTCCCTTTTATATGGACTACTACTACGTTTGCTAACTAATCCGAGTATTTAACCTCCCTAATGGACCCTATTTTAAGGAGTTTAGATACCTTGTCCTTGATGAAAGCATGTTTGACCTCGAACTAGGGTCTCCTCTTCTACTTGAGCGGATGGAACTTCAGTCTTAGGCTTATCTTGTGAGTGGTAATTTCTAACGGGATCCCTATCATATCAAGGTGGGACCAAGCGAAATAATCTTCGTCGGCTATAAGAAATTGAATGAGTTTTTTCCTAAGCCCAGGATTCAACCCGTACCCAGGTATACCTTTCGATCGGACAAGTGTTCGATCAGTACAACTCGCTCCAGTTCCTCGACCTTGGTAGCATCGAAATCATCGGGATCTATTAAAGATCTAGGAGCTATGTAGTCATCCTCCTCATCTATCCTTTGTTTCTTCGGTTCTGTCGAGGCCGGTATTGGTAATTGCTATTTGGCCTTGTCTTTGGCCATCGAGTTTGGTCCCTCCATAAACTGTTTTTATTCCCCCGGGTGTTTAGCATTTCAACATCTGGTGTAGTGTTAAGGGTATTGCCCTCGTGTTGTGAATCCATGGTCTCCCGCACAGAGCATTGTACCTCATGTCCCCGTCGATCACATAGAACTTTGTTTCGTGAATAATCTCGGCGGTGTTCACCGATATTGTTATCTCTCCTTTAGTGCTCTCACATGCCATGTTAACCCGTTTAGGACTCGGACCGCGGGAACAATCTGATCTTGCAAGCCTAGCAGCTCCACGACCCCCGATCTTATGATATTGGTCGATCTATCTGAATCAATTAATACACGCTTAACTCAAGATTTATTTATAAGTACTGATATTACCAGTGCATCATTGTGGGGTTGCACGATCCCTTCAGCGTCTTCGTCGTTTAAGGACAAGGTTCCCTCCGGCACATAATCTCGAGTTCATTTTCCCCTTATGATAGATACTTGGTGCGCTTCAACATCGGCCCCCGGAAACATCGACCCCACCTGTGATCATGTTGATGACGTGCTGAGGTTCCTCCTATTCGGTCTGTTTATTAGTATCTCTGTTCCTGAAGTGGTTCTTGGCTCGATTTCTAAGGAACTCTCGGAGGTGTCCGTTGTTGAATAGTTGGGCTACCTCCTCTCTTAATTGTTCGCAATCTTCCATTCTGTGGCCACGAGTATCATGATATTTGCACATCTAGTTAGGATCCCTTTGGACTGGGTCGTAATGCATAGGTCGAGGCCATTTGGTGTCTTTGATGCGTCCAATGGAACATACGATGGCGGCGGCATTGACGTTGAAGTTGTACTCTGATAATGTTGGCGCTTCTTTGGGCCCGATGGGCCTGTCGAAACTGTTTTTGCTCATGAGTACCCGGTTGTTTTGAACTCGATCACTTCTTCTTTCATTTCTCACAGGGGTTCGCCCAGACTCACTACTTCTTCGGTCTCTATTATACGGTTGATACCGATCCCTGATTAACCTTGGTTCAGAATCAATGTCTCTCTTGACTCTATCGATGGTTCTGACAAGATACACATACCTAGAAGGGCCCCCAAGCTGATCATCTTTGACCCTGATCTTCTATTGACACCGGTTGTGGACATCGGCCTAGGAAACAACCGGATATTCTATCAAGTTTTGTTTTAACTGTTATGAAGCCAACGAGCTTCGAATGTTGAGTCCTTGGGTGAAATCCTGAATGGACCAATCATCAGCAGCCGGTGGCAGGTCCATCTGTTCCATTTGAAACTGGGACACGAATTCTCTGAGCATCTCATTATCCTTCTGTTTTACTTTGAAAAGGTCTGATTTCATGGTCTCGACCTTGATATCCTTGGCGTGTGCTTTTACGAATGAATCTGCAAGCATAGCAAACGAGTCAATAGAATTAAGAGGTCAGTTGTGATACCATTTCATAGCTCCCTTGGATAGAGTTTCCCCAAACGTTTTCAGCAGGACAGATTCAATATCGTCAGCTTCCAAGTCGTTCCCTTTGATGGTGTATGTATAGGAGGTCACATGCTCATTTAGGTCGGTCGTTCCGTTGTAATTAGGAATTTCGGGCATGCGGAACTTTTTCAGGATCGGTTTCGGCGCTGCGCTCGGAGGAAAAGGTTTTTGAACAAGCTTCTTGGAATGTAGGCCCTTTAATATCGGAGGTGCTCCTGGGATTTGGTCGACCCCAGAATTGTAGGTTTTCACCTTTTTGTCATTGGCTTCGATTTTCTTCTCCCCCGATTCCACCTGTTTTGTCAATTCCGCGAGCATTTTTATGATCTCGGGGCTAGTCCCCATTCATTCTCGTTCGGCCTCTCCATGATCGATTCATTTCTGCGGGTGACTTCGTGGGATGGCTCAGGCTCAACCCTGCTCGACTTTGGTTCTGCAACTAGGCTATCGCCGCCTACTGATCCTGTAACACTACAAAGATCACTCGCAAATTGATCATATCATTTTCATTGTCGTGCGTGTTTTGGACAATTGATCGGACTTCCCTGCGTATGTTGTTCTCGGGATCAGTGGGAAAATTTGTTGATGGTCAGATGCGAACTGGCATCAATGGGGTCTGCCACCGGAACTCCGCCGAGATCGACTGGGGGCACCTCGTTATCGGGTGCTACGTTGGTGTTTTCGCCATGACGGCTGGACTCTGCATCCTTACTTAAAGGGGCAGACTGTGTTTTTGATATTCGCTAAAAATACTTCAAAGAACAAGTGTAAAATAGGGCGTGTTACGGGAATTTTTATCAAATCGCGGCTATTATCGTTAGCCCCATGGTTGGCACCAAACTGTTTACCTTCAAAATCGGATAACAATTGAATTTGTAAGTGGTTTAAAGGATATGCGTATTAACTTGATACAAAGCGATAAATTAAGTTGCTATTGAATAAATAAATATAAAATAAATTCAAACCACACGAGTTGGATAGTTTCAGCTTTGATGGAATAATCGTTCTTGATGTTCGGTCAAAATTGCATATATTTTTCCATTGTTGCCTCATATTCTAGTACTTTTAATTGTCTTGAGTGTTAATTACATTACTTTGTGCTTAATATTATATTTTAACTTTGTAGGGATAAAGCAGTATGGAGATGAAGAGATTTGGAGCAAAATTGAATAAAACGGGGAAGAAAAAGAAAGAAAAATAAAACAATTTAAAAGGATGAGACAGGGGGGGACCCCATTTGACTTTTGTCCCCACAAGTGGAGACAAAAAACGAGAGAGTTTATAATTCAAAAGAAAGATTGAATATTTGAACGTGAAAATGCACCTCCAACGCCAGGGCCAGCGCGAGGCGCTGCCCCGGACATTGGGTATAGGATTTTTCCTTCTTCGTCCGGGACAAGGTTATTTCGGTCCTACGCGACTCGTCGTATAAAAGATTTCCTAAACCTAATTTGGAGTAGATATAATATACTTTGAAGGAGAATTCACGTGGAGGAACACACACCACACTTTGGAGGAGGCTTCTAACTAGTTTTTCTTCTCTTCTCTTCCTTTAATTTCATAGTTTCTTAGTTCTAGAGTTTTGGGTACTACATGAGTGTTGTAGTTTGAAGCTTGAATTGTTCTTATTGTTTTATCATATTGGTTTATTTATTCAATCTTGTGCTTAATTATTTGATTGCTTGATCATCAATTAAATACTATCCACGAATCTAGAATTGAACTTGGAAAAGGGAATTGAAGATTGCATATAAGATTGAGCAGAGCAAGATCTTAACTCTGGGGGGGGGGGGGGGGGGGGGGGATTTGCGGTTAGGATAGGAATATACCTAATTTCCTTGCTTGGTTACTATAGGGGAATTTTAAATGCATTCTTGTTAATCCTAATTCCATAGGAATATAGGCATTAGGTTAGCTTGAATAGGCGAGCTGTACTTCGGAAGAAGGCTACGAGCAATATTAACCATGTCAACCAATAAACCAGATAAATTAATTAGACGATTAAAGTGGAAAACTCAACGGGATTGTTAGCTAACCCATAGCTCTAGAATATTCACTGACATTGAATTCGTGTCTAATTTTTCCAACTTATTTTTTTAATCTCTTAATTTGTTAATCTAGATTGATTTTAGTAAAATATTCATACGGTAGGATTTGCTTGAATAGATTAGTTATCTTAGTTTAATTTAGTTGATAGTTAATCACAAGTCCATGTGGGTACGATATCTGGACTTACAATCCTATATTACATGTCGACCACGTATACTTGCGTGTGCGTTTGGGACCAACGGCTCTCGAGTCGGGCTCACCACGACCGGTGTCGATAAAAAAAGAACAAGAGCCTAAAGACATAGAAAATAGTGTATTGCTTTTGAGTGTGTGTTACAATGTGTCAAATGAATTGTTATACCCCCTTTACATAGTAGGGGAGTCCTATTTTAGATACAACTCTATAAAAGGTAAAAAAAACTATGATTCGTTGATTGTCGGTTCCTTATCGACACGTGTCGAGATTCCCTCCGTAACATTCGACCGGTCACGGATATTTCAGCCTTCCGTTGGATATGCTGGATCGTCTGACAATATTCGTCGAAGTCGTTTGAGGCTAGGACTGATTCCGGGATCATGACATTGATATCCTCGAAGGCATGCATCATGCCCCGGATCCTAGCCTGATGGGACTTTTGCTCGGTTTCTATATTGTATATGGTCGATATCGGGGACCCCGATATCGAGGCCTCTACGACGTTCCGAGCCTGAGCTGGAGATAGCTCGAAGTAGAGTCTGAAGNTTGGCTACCTTAAGAGAGTCATAGTTACTCCCGCCGTTTACCCGCGCTTGGTTGAATTTCTTCACTTTGACATTCAGAGCACTGGGCAGAAATCACATTGCGTAAACATCCGCAGGGACCATCGCAATGCTTTGTTTTAATTAAACAGTCGGATTCCCCTTGTCCGTACCAGTTCTGAGTTGGCTGTTCGACGCCCGGGGAAGGCCCCCGAAGGGACCGTTCCCAGTCCGTCCCCCGGCCGGCACGCGGCGACCCGCTCTCGCCGCGGGAGCAGCTCGAGCAGTCCGCCGACAGCCGATGGATCGACCTCAATAAGGCGTACCTCAAAATAGTATATCAAAGGCCTATCACGGCCTACCCCAAAGCAGTGTAAAATCGATGATCGTCATGGAAAGGCGGGATATTATAACGACCCAGTCGGTCATTCCGTAGAATTAGCCTCGTTATTCCCGTTTCTGCCATGTCATGTATTATTTAGTCAGTTTATGATGTGTTGGGGTCGGTTGGTTCGGGTTCGGAGTGGTCGTGGTGAGAACTGAGACACTTAGTCTCTTAAATTGGCCTAATAGTTGAAAAAAGTCAAGTGGGAGTTGACTTACCGGTAAACGACCTCGGAATGTAGATTTTATGGCTCGAATAGCTTCGTTAGGTGATTTGGGACTTAGGAGTGTGTTCGGAGTGTGGTTTTGATGTACGATGTAGAATTAGGCTTGAATTGGCGAAAGTTAGTTTTTGGCGATTTCCGGTCGGCAGTGGAATATAGGTTATCGGGGTCGGAATGGAATTCTGGAGGTTAGAGCAGGTTTCGTAGTGTCATTTTGGACGTGTGTGCAAATTTTCAGGTAATTCGGATGTGTTTTGGTTGGGTTCGGCATCGTTGGTGATTTTTGGAAGATTTAGAATTCTTAGTCTTGAATCATGAGTCGAATTTGTGTTTCGATGTTATTTGGAGTGTTCCGAGGGTTCGAATAAATTTGGGTGATGATTTATGACGTGTTGGTATATTTGGTTGGGGCCCCGAGGGGCTCGGGATTGATTTCAGATGGTTAACGGAGGTTTATACTTGGAAATGCAGCAAAGCTACTGCTGGTGCACAGCTGCTGGTGTGGTCGCACCTGCGGAAGGGAGACCACAGGTGCGATCTCCGCAGGTGTGGAAGGGGGCACGCAAGTGCAAAAGGGGGCATGCAGGTGCGAGATTTGGCTGGTAGGAGGGTTCCGCAGGTGCGAAGGTTTTGCCGCACCTGCGAAGCCGCAGGTGCGGAAGGTTGAGCGCAGGTGCGGAGGGCTGGTGTTGAGTGATTATCCGCAAGTGCGCACCTGGGACCGCAGGTGGGCGTAAGTGGCCGCAGGTGCGGAAGGTTGAGCGCAGGTGCGGAGGGCTGGTGTTGAGTGATTATCCGCAAGTGCGCACCTGGGACCGCAGGTGGGCGTAAGTGGCCGCAGGTGCGGAAGGTTGAGCGCAGGTGCGGAGGGCTGGTGTTGAGTGATTATCCGCAAGTGCGCACCTGGGACCGCAGGTGGGCGTAAGTGGCCGCAGGTGCGGAAATCCCTGGTCAGGTCATATAAAAAGGGTCCTTAGCAAATTTTGGTCTTTCTTTCACCATTTTCATACGGGTTTGAAGCTTTGGGGAGGGTTTTAAAGGAGGGAATCAAGAGGACTTTGTTGAGGTAAGATATTTGAACCTAAAACTCATTCCTATGTAATTTTTGGACTGAATCAGGGTGAATTTGTGGGAAAAATCAGTGCTAATTTGGGAGATTAGGGCTTGAAATTGGGGAGCTTAATGTGAGGATTTGAGGGGTCATTTGTTATCGGTTTTTGATGTATTTGGTATGTATGGACTTGTTAGTGTATAAGGATTCTAGTTTTATGATCTTTATCGAATTTCGAGATGTGGGCTTGAGGGTCGGGTTTGGCCAATTTCGGAAATTGTGCCTAATTTTGATAATCTTTGAATGAGTTTCGTTTCCCTAGCATATTTTGATGTTATTAATCTGATTTTGATATACTCAGAGCATTTGGGAGCTGATTCGAGGGGCAAGAGCATCGCGTAATAGTTTTCGGGACGGTTTGAGGTAAGTAACAATTGTAACTCTAGACCTGAGGGTATGAAACCCCGGTATTTTATATTGTTTTGGTAAATAAGGTGACGCACATGCTAGGTGAAGAGCATGTGGGTGTGCACCGATAGGGATTGTGATTTGGTCCGTCCCGTAGCGACTATTAAGTCACGTATTCGATTTGAAACCTTATGATATCCTGTATTTTAGAAACTTATATTTATTTATGGGTTGTATGCCATGTTTGGGGCCTTGTGCCAACCTGTTTAGACCCTCAGGGGTATTTTCTACACTATTCTCACACTATCCTGATAGAAAATTTGTGAACTCAGTCATGTTTATTACTTGTTGTTATTTTCACTTTTATCACACTGTTTTGAAACTCTGAGAGGTATTTTGGGCTGAGTCGCGTGAGTTGAGATGAGTTGCCCGAGTGGCTTGTGAGGATGACTGAGTGAGGCCGAGAGCCGAG
>ML245750.1:17161-28553 GCA_005239495.1 Nicotiana undulata | reverse complement strand
GGAATTCGCCAAAATACTAACTTCGCCAATTCAAGCCTAATTCTACACTGGGCACCCTAAAATTATTTTGAACACACTCCTAAGTCCCAAATCACCTAACAAAGCTATCCGAACCATAAAAACCCGCATTCCGAGGTCGTTCACCAATAAGTCAACTCCGGGTTGACTTTTCCAACTCTAAAACTCTTGTTGGAGACTATGTGTCTCAATCCACTCTATTTTCGCTCCGAACCCGAACTAACCAGCCCCAACACTTCGTGAACAGTCTAACCGAGCTACTACAAGACAGAAATGAAGGAATAGATGTGTATACTGCGTAACGACGGACCGGGTCGTTACATCGTTCCTAATAAAAAATAGTGTTCTCAGGCCAACACGCACACATCAAGTTCGTACTCAGTCCCAAATGCACAAGCACACATTTAGTCATCAAGATGAAATATTATGCAAAGTGACACAAATTTTTGACCCGTTTACTCTAATCCTACCCTCTGGTTCAAACCCCCAAATTTTGATTTACCCACAACATGGATTTTTCCCCAGTGTTGATTTTTCGTCCAATCACTCGCAAATGAATACCCATAGCAAGGAGTTAGGGCGAAAGGGGAGGGTAATGAAAGCACATGGCACTCTTCAATTTGTAAGCAAGAAAATGGGCATACTAGATATTAGAAGATGGAGAATTTCTTTCCAAATCGCAAGCAAGGTAAGCCCTTACTTTTCAATTCCTTTTTTATTTTGTGTTTTTCAGTGTTTTTGGTCTTTCCTGTCTTTTCTTTTGTGCTATGCTTTGTGTCTGTGTGTGTGGGAGTATAAATGAACAACGAAAATGAGTGAGGGACTTAAGTCTTAATACCTAATAGGTTCAGGGTGAGGGTGTGTGTCGCATAACATATTATGCGGCCGCATATGTGTTATGCGATGGGTTAGTGACTGAGTGATGCGCAACATTTTTGCGACCAGTTTTGCGGTCGCAGAATCGTTATGCGAACCCCAGAAAGTGAATTTTCACCGCATTTGTGAAGGCTCAGATTGCTTTTTTTATGCTTGTGTCTGCGACCATTATGCGGTTCGCAAATCCTTAATGTGGGCGCATATGTTGCCGCAGAACACAGCTAAAGCTTGGCCTACTTTCCTTCATTTTCCTCTGCTCTTGCATCCTATTTCCTTATATTTTGGGTCGCCTGCATTCTAACACACATGTAAAACTACTCAAGACTAACAAATAAACTTACCGAAATTAAAATCTAACCAAAAAGTGTTACCACACATGAGTTGCCTCCCAAGAAGCGCTTGATTTAATGTCGCGGAACGATGATGTTGCCTCCATTTTGGCTAATTAGGGAGGGGGGTTGGTGTAGGACCATCCTTGAGTGCGAATTGTTCTACCAAGTGTCTTTCTCCAATGGTTCCGAGGTAATGCTTGACCCTTTGGCCATTTACTTTGAAGGTTCGAGTCCCGTCCTCAGATTCCAATTCAATAGCGTCATAGGAAGACACATTCACAACTTTGAACGGGCCAGACCATTTGGATTTGAGTTTGCCCGGAAAGAACTTCAGTCTTGAGTTGAAGAGTAAGACCAAGTCACCGGATTTGAATTCCTGCTTCAAAATCTTGTTGTCATGAACAAACTTCATTCATTCCTTATACATGGCTACATTCTCATAGGCATGAAAACAGAATTCTTCCATCTCGTTGAGTTGTGTCATCCTTAGATTAGTAGCTTCGGCCCGTCAAGATTTAACCTTTTCGATTCCCATATAACTTTGTGTTCAAGCTCCACTGACAAGTGACACGCCTTACCAAAAACCAACCGATATGGTGAGGTGTCAATGAGAGTCTTAAATGTTTTGCGATATGCCCATAATGCATCATCTAGCTTCCTTGACCAGTCGGTCCTGCTTGCATTAACAGTTTTTGCTATAATGTTTTTGATCTCCCGGTTAGAAACTTCAACTTGACTGCTCGACTGAGGATGATATGGGGTGGCCACCTTGTGCTTAACTCCGTATTTTTCTAGCAACCCGGCGAAAGCTTTGTTGCAAAAGTGAGAACCGCCATCACTAAGGATAGCCCTTGGGGTTCCAAATCGAGTAAATATGTTCTTCTTCAAGAAGGAGGTTACACTCATAGCCTCATTATTCAGCAAGGAAATTGCCTCGACCTATTTGGAGACGTAATCTACTGCCACAAAGACATATGTCATGTCGTAAGAGCTTACGAAGGGACTCATGAAATCTATCCCCCCCCCCCCACACACATCAAAGATCTCGACCTCCATCAGAAAGTTTATAGGCATCTCATGCCTTATAGAAATTGACCCTTGTCTTTGACATTGATCACATGACTTGACCAATTGGTTTGCATCTTGGTAGATTTATGGCCAACAATAGCCACATTCAAGCACTTTTGTCGCAGTACGATTTCCACCTTGGTGGCCCCCAACCGGGGAGTCATGACATGCTTTGAGAATTTGAATTAACTCATCTTCCGGAACACAACGCCGAATGATGTTGTCGGTGCAAATATGAAACAGAAAGGGTTCCTCCCAATAGTATTGCCTACTCTCCCGCAAGAACTTTTTCTTTTGACAAGCTTCTAATCCGCCGGGGATAAGGTCACTAACCAAGAAGTTAGAGATGTCGGCATACCAAGGAGTGAAGGTGCTAGACAATGCCAATATGTGTTCATTCGGGAAGGCATCATTAATTTCAAGTTCTTCTTTTGGTTTCCTTGCTTCTTCAAGCCTAGATAAGTGATCCGCAACTTGATTCTCAGTTCCTTTCCGATCTTTGACTTCAAAGTCAAACTCTTGTACCAAAAGAACCCACCTAATCAATCTTGGTTTAGCATCCTTCTTCGCCATAAAGTAGCGGAGAGCAGCATGATCGATGTAGACTATCACTTTGGAGACCAACAGATAGGCTTGGAATTTTTCAGAAACATAGACAATAGGAAGCAGTTCTTGCTCCGTCACAGTGTAATTCATTTGTGCGCCATTGAGTGTGTTGCTTTCATAGTAGACAGGGTGAAGAATCTTGTTATGTCGTTGACCAATTACCGCTCCAATAGCTACACCACTAGCGTCACACATGAGTTCAAATGGAAGAGACCAATCAGGTGTGACAATAATTATTGTCGTGATGAGCCTTGATTTCAATTCCTCAAATGCTTTGAGGCACTTCTCATTGAAATCAATCTTTGCATCCTTTTCAAAGAGCTTGCATATGGGACTTTCCATTTTTGAGAAGTCTTTGATAAATCGCCTATCAAAACAGGCATGCCCCAAAAAGCTCCGAACGCCTTTTAACGAAGTGGGAGTAGGAAGCTTGGAAATGATCTTGATCTTTGCACAATCAACCTCTATTCCTTGCTTGAAAATCTTGTGGCCTAGAAGAATACCCTCGTCCACCATGAAATGACATTTTTTCCAATTCAACACAAGGTTTGTTTCCTCACATCTTTTGTGCACTTGCCTAAGATTGTCAAGGCAATGCTCAAAGGAATCACCAACTACAGAAAAGTCATCCATGAACATCTTTAAGAAATCCTCCACCATGTCCGAGAAGATTGACATCATTCACCATTGAAAGGTGGCCGGGGCATTGCATATCCCAAATGGCATCCGGCTAAAGGCAAAGGTCCATACGGGCATGTGAATATTGTATTCTCTTGATCCTCTAAGGTGATATTGATTTGGTTGTAGCCGAAATGACCATCTAAGAAGCAATAAAATGACTTTCCTGCTAGCCGATCAAGCATTTGGTCAATAAAAGACATAGGGAAATGGTCTTTGCAAGTAGCACTATTGAGCTTCTAGTAGTCCATGCAAACTATCCATCCGGTCATCATCCTTGTTGGGATGAACTCTTTTTTGTCATTTTGAATCACGGTCATGCCTCCTTTATTTGGCATACATTACACCGGACTCACCCAAGGACTATCGTCAATGGGGTAGAAAACCCCGACATCCAATCATTTTATGATTTCTTTCTTCACTACCTCTTGCATGGAAGGGCTCAACCTTCATTGATGCTCCACGCTAGGTTTGCTCTATTGCTCCAATTGTATTTTGTTCTCACAAACTCCGGCAGGAATCCCCCGGATATTTGTTATAGTCCACCCAATGGCTTGTCCGTGCTCCCTCGAGGTGTTCAATAAGTGTTCAACTTGCACATCATTCAACAAAGAAGAAACAATTATGGGTAAAGTTTCATTAGAGCCAAGAAACGTATACCTTAAGTGCGATGTAAGTTGCTTGAGCTCAAGTTATGGTGGCTCGATAATTGAAGTCTTATCATGAGGGGTGACTCTATTCTCTAAGCCATGAGAAATATTCTTTGGTGCATAAGTGTAGGACCCAATCCCTTCCAATGCATTCACCGATTCCATGTATCTTTCCATGTCTTCACCATCAAAATCCACCAAAATAGCCGTCAATGCCTCACCAAGGCATTCCTCTTCCATCTTCACCTCGACTGCATCCTATACCTCATCAACAACATCAATGACTGAGATACGTTCGTATGCATGTGGAAATTTCATACCCTTACTTGCTTGAAAGGTAACCTTTTCGTCATTAACTCAGAACTTTATCTCATTTCGTTTTGAATCCATGAGTGCTCTCCCAGTATCAAGGATTGGTATCCCCAAGATGATAGAGATTTCTTTATCAACAACACAATCAAGGATAACAAAGTCGACAGGGAAGAAAAACTTCCCCACTTTCACAAGAACATCATCAACAATTCCCACCGGTCGCTTTATTGAACGGTCGGCCATTTGCAACTTCATACTTGTAGGACTAGGAATACCTAATCCTGTTTGCTTGTAAATAGCAAGGGGAATTAAGTTGATTCTAGACCCATTATCATAAAGGGCTCGTGCAAAATCACACAAACCAATGGTGCATGGAATGGTGAAGTCTCTCGGGTCCTCTTTCTTTTTGACGGTGGTTGTTGCAATGATGGAACTAACCCGGTGAGTCACATTCACCACTTAATTCTTGGTTGTTCTCTTTTTAATGATCAAATCCTTCAATTACTTAGCAAAACCCAGCATCTCTTGAAATGCTTCCACAAATGGAATATTCACCGATAATTGCTTTAGAATGTCATAGAAATTCTCGAGTTTGCGATCATCAACATTCCTAGCAAGTCTTTGAGGGAAAGGAGGAGGAGGCCTAGGAATCGGTGCTAGATTTTTTGGTGCCTCTTTTACCTTTTCCTTAGCCTCTCCATGGTTCACTTCTTTTCACCTTCTTCTGGAGTCTTTCAACTTCAACAACAATTGGCACCTCAACGTGTGCCTTGACTTCTTGTCCAGAATCTTCTACTTCGACCACTTGTTCATTCTGTCCTTGAAGTATTTTCCCACTTCGAGTTGTGATGGACATACAATGAGAAGTCATACCACTCCCACTACCCTTTGGGTTTGTAATTGTTTCACTTGGGAGCGTGCCTTTTTGCTTCGAATTTTGCTCTCTTGAGAGATCTCTCATTTGCATCTCTAACTTTTGAATAGATGCGGTGTAAGAACCACAAGCTCAGTCATATTCTTCATTGAAGTGTCAGATCTTTTTTGATTTTGCAATACTCGTTCAAGCATGTATTCCAACTTGGACTCACTTGAAGAACATTCCTTCCAATGCAGAGAGTTAGAATATTGCCCCTTTGGTGGAACATATGGGTTTGAACTCAGATTTGAAAAATTGTTGTTGTGGTTGCTCCAATTTCCTTGATTTGAACTACCTTGGTCGCTTCGCCAATATTGGTTGCCTTGCCTTGCAGGTTAGACCTCCATTGGTTTTGTTGACCTGAACCTTGGTAGGGTTGTCTTTGATATCCTCATTGTGAGTTGTTGGCATAATTTTCTTCTTCGTAATCCTCATTTGACATGGGTTTCACATCTTCCACAACATTCACCTTTTTTGTTTGGATTTCAGTGAACATTTTCGTCAACACATTGATGTTGGTGGCAAGCTCGGCAATTACTTGATCTCTTTCTTGGTTTTCCTTAATCATGTTGATCAAGGAAGGAGTACCATATGCAATTCCACTCGTGGTGTCTTCCGAGTTCTAAGCTTGGTTATGTTCTCTCATCTTGTCAAGGATTTGTGTGACCCTGGAAAATGTTTTATCCATAAAGGATCCATCCGCTGTATTTTTGGTGAAGGATTGGTTCATAAGATCCAAGCCCATGTAAAACTTCTCCAACAAAATATTATCCGGAAAACCATGACTCGGCGACCTCACCAAGTATAAATGACTCATGTAGATGCTCTCCCGGTAATTGCTTGAATAAGAAAATTTTATCCCAAAGCTCAGACTTCTTGCTTTGCGGAAACTATTTTGCTAGGAAAGCTCGGACAAGTTCAGGCCAAGTATGGATGGAATAAGGAGGTATTTGGATCCACCGTCTTGCCTCTCTAGCTAGAGAGTACTTGAACATCCTCAACCTTAGGGCATCATCTAAGACATGATTCTGTTTGTGCATTGCACACACACCCAAAATATTTCTGAGATGTTGTGTCGGATCATCATATGTGGAATTTCGGAAAAACCTTTCTGCATTGAGCATTAGGATTAGACTGTGTTCCACTTTCAAGGTGGCAGCATCAACTCTTGGAGGGACAATGGCATTTGTGTCTTCAATATACTCATCTATATCAACAAAAATATTCTCTTCTTCCGGCTCGCCCATGTTTACCTAATGACACCAAGCAAAGCAAGCAAAGTGTGATGGAATAGAAGAAGACATAAAGTAAAGCGCACACTATTTAGTAATTTCAAAACTGTATTCCACGTCAACGACGCCAAAATTTGATACGCTCAAATTACACCTAAATAAATTGTATAAGGCGCTCCATGTTAAATATAATAACCCAACTAGAATGGGATCGAATCCCACAGGGAATATGTGTGAAAAGATTATTTGAGTAGTGTAAAACCTAACTTAAGTCTTAATCCTACTCCGTTAGTATAAAAAGATAGTGTTGTGATTGTGAATTATCAGGAAAACTATTTTGTTACGAGAATGTAATTAATTCAATTAAGGAAACCAAGGTTGTGTCCCTGTCAATGGAATGTAATGCTACCGGTGTTAATATGATATATTTCTAATGGAAGGTACTTTGATATGCAAATGGTTCCTAAATGACTACTCAATATTTTCCAATAATTAGGTAGTATTTTCTCTTTATGATTTTTCCAAATATAAAAGAGTTACAGCTAAGAACAACCAATATATGTCAAATAGAACCCACTTATTCCTAAGCGATTTTATCAAACAAGGTTTAAAGCCTTGAGTTTTTGCTATTCAATTGTACCAAACCCTAACCCACTTTTCCAAGTAAAGGTAGAGTAAAATGTCATTAGTCAATATTTGCAACCATCAACAATAAATAAAGTGTGAGAAATGAATAAATACCAACCAACCATTATGTATATATTCAATGGTAAACACCTATTAACGTTACACCCATTTAGGGTCCACAATCTTAGTATTTAAAACTAGCTACTCATACTAGAATCCAAGAACAAAACAATAAATAAATTCATAAAGCTTACAAATATGAAAAGATTCTCTCTTCAAAAGCTTCCAAAATAATGGTGTATTCAATGCTCTAAGCAGGGGTGTTCAAGGTTCGGTTTGGGTCGGTTTTTCTCAAAAAAGAAACCAAACCAAGTAAGTCGGTTTTTCAAATATTGGAACCAATCAAAACCAATTAATTCTGGTTTTTATCGATTCGGTTTTTGTCGTTTTTTTGGTTTTTTCGGTTATTTATCGGGCTTTTTTCTTAAATATGGAACATACACCACCAAACGCATATTCCGACGATTACATTTTCGACATAACACTATCAAATCAATTTCTCTTTGAGAAATTTATCATTTACCAAGATATATTGATGATAATTGAATAAAATAGTGATGGATAATTTACGTACTCAATTAAAAATCGATTTATTTTTTGCATGAAATATTTTTTTTATACTTAGCGAAAGAAAATTACCAATCAAACTAGAATGTAAAGGCAAAGAATTAGATTATTAAATAGCAAAGAACTAGACTAAAAATATAAATGACTAATATATACCATAAAATTTTAGAAACTTTATATAAAAAATATACATAATATATAAGTGTAATAATAAATTTAAATAGCTACTTTTAGTCTGTTTGGTTCGGTTTTTTTCGGTTATTTTTTGATTGAAACCAAAACCAAACCAAATTTGATCGATTTTTAAAATTCAAAACCAAAACCAAACCAAACCTAAAATATGTCGGTTTTTTTGGTCGGTTTGGTTCGGTTTTCGGTTTGGTTCGGTTTTCGGTTTGGTTCGATTTTTCAGATTTTTATGAACACCCCTAGCTCTAAGTGTATCCTCTTTTTCAGACAAGATGTCCCACAAAAACTCTAGTTATTCTATTTATAGTGGGCTAAAAGTCGGGATAAAAAAGTGACAAAAATGCCGTGAAGATCAATTATGTGACCGCAGAATGGGTCGCAGACGGCTTTCGCGGTCCGCATATATTCACTTTCCTTCGCAGAGTTACTGGACCAGTTCTCTAGTGTTCCTTCGCATTTCTGTTATGCAGGCCGAATATTCATTTCATGACCGTATATCGTACCGCAAAATCATCTTCTCAGGAACTCTTATTGCATTTGTGCGATCATTCTGCGAGTGCATAATGGATCGCAAAATCCACTCTCAGAACTGGGTTGGACTGTTTCACTCTGCGGTTGGTCTGCAACCCGCACATCACTTAAGCGGTTGCAAACCTGCCGCATGCTCTTCTACTATTTTTTGTCATATTTTCCATGTGCTTGGCTCTTCGAGTATGTTTTTCTGCAAAACACCAAAACTACATAAGAAATGACTTACAATGCCTTAAAAAATGAGCTAAAGTCTATGTAATTAGTATAAAAAATGCCGAAATTCTATGGCACATCGGGAAGCACGATGATCGGCTCCAACCTTATACCACTATATAATAGCGAGGAGTGGACGATGCATTTTTACTCGAAAGGTCGGGATCGATATCCACAGGGAGTTAATATTGGTTGGGAATTGGGTTTCTATCTAATCTAGCTACGCGTGTTGTCTTTAATTGCACTTCAAACCATGATTTGGTTTGTTTCTATTCTAATTGTATTACTATTAATTGCTGAAAATAATCTAAGTACACTATTTTTGTAGGAGTTTTTCAAATGATATAAAGCACTAGGGAAGTGACTTCCGCCTAGGCGAGTATCTAATGGGGTCTAGAATATAGGACTAGCTTGTTATATTTGGGGTCGTGCTATAATATTTACACAAAATTACTCACTCTATACCTCTCGGTAGTAGGAGTGACTTTGCCCGAATTGGCTTTCTCAAGCCTAATTGGGTGTTCAAACAATGCAAGTAAAATTAGCTCAAGTCGGGTATTACTATCTCTAGGTTTAACCCTTTGGGGCTATCAATATCTTGAATTCACCACAATTTCTTGTTAGCCTAAATGAATTAGTTTTTGCAACCACCAATTCTTCAATTAAAGCATAAAACAAGCTAAATATCACTAACCCATAAATAATTAAGCCCTAATTTTGAAGACTCATTAAATACCCACACTAGGTTGGGTCATAACCCTAGCTAATGGGTCTAGATACTCATAATTAAGGTAGAAATCAAAGATGAAGATGAAATATAAGCCATAAAAGTTAAATACAAAAACAAAATCTAAAGATATAAGCTAAAACTACTCCAAAATTACTCAAAGTGGTAAAGTACGGTTGTTCACGAGCTCTATAATACAAAAGCTAACCTACAAATGTGAAAAAGATCTATTTATACATAGCTGAATTACTGGACAAAAATGCCCCTACGGAGGTCCCGCTGACAGCGTAAAACTGGGCGCGTCCGCGTTTAGTCTTTTGTGGCCGAACAATAACAAGTGTGGTCCACGTTTTTCTTCACTTGGATATGTACTGGAGTTTGTTTCGCGGACCGCGTAAATACAATCGCGTCCGCATTTGCTTCTATGTGGCCGCATAATATGTTCGCGGACCAGTTCCTCATTTTAGCTTTGCTTGCAAACTCTCTGAACCCCTTATCTCGCTCCCAACGGAATATCTACCGCTTTCGCGTTAGATGACTTCCGCGTAATTTAGACGCGGGCCGCGTTCTTTGTTTGAACCAAGATTGAAAGGTCTCTGAACCTCGCTCCTCGCTTTCAGCGTAATTTCACTTGTGGTCGTGTCACTGATTTTGCGGCCATGCTTTTGTAGCGCAGTCAGCGGTCTAGTTTGATCCCAAATCAATCTTTTTGAACTTCACTCTCATGGTAGCATATTTGTAATTGCCTCAGCAGAGGGTCTAACGCGGCCGCGTAATAACATCGCTGACCGCGCTCTAGTTCCATTCTTTGGGCTTGTGCAAGTTTGACTCCTTTATGAGTTTATTTTGGCTTATTTGCCTCATTTTGACCAAAACCTACAAGTAAGCACCTTAAGTTAGTTTTCGGGAATACCTTAACGCATTTTTGACCCAAAACCTAAGCAAAAGAGAGCAAATAGTAGGCTAAAATTCCTAGTTATCAACTCCCTCAAACTTAAGCTTTTGCTTGTCCTCAAGCAAACAAGGTAATTCCCACCTCCGCTAGAAAAAGAAAGGAAAATTTCAGCTGTCCTAAGGTGACTTCATCAAGCATCAATTGGGACTAACTATTACCCTCAACACAAATGCATTATCAACAACATTATGCTATGATTTTTTGAGTTTCATAGGTCTAATGTGACACAAGAGTTCCAATTCATCAAAGAGACTCACTCTCTCACATAGGTCATTGTGGATCCCAGACTCCTCCTCTACTCTCCATGAGCTCATCTCACCTTATAGAATGTAACACTCAGAACCGGGATTATAAAGAAGTGCGCTCATCACTCTCAAAAGAATGCCACAAGTACGACTCTAAGTACCATAGGCTTGTCCCTCATGTAAATCACCATTAATTTAAGCTCACTCAACTTGAAATATTATAGGGCTTTAGCGGGATGTAATGAAAGCTTTTTGGATCAAGATCGGCTATAATGAACTATGATGATATCATCTTTCCTTAAGCACTCCACTTTCTCAATTCGACTTATGCTTTCTTCACTCTCTGAGTCATTTTCTTCTTCCATGGGGGAACTAGAGAGACACATCGTCACTCATTTCTTCTATATGACGCTCATTTTTCTCCTGTTCTCATTATTCCAAGCCTTTCAACATTGTTTTCTTGAATCCTTTCAACCTTTACTTTTCTTTTGACATGCTTTTTTTTTTGGCTTTTCATCATTTTACTTGCCTTTCCTTTTCATCAATTCTTTTTGTTCTTTGAACCTTTCATCACTTTGAATTTACTTGTC
>ML245750.1:0-16883 GCA_005239495.1 Nicotiana undulata | reverse complement strand
CCCCCCCCCCTCCCAAACTTATGTTTTTGAATATTGTTCATCAGGAATGCTAAGAAAAGATTGGGTGCCAAGAGAGGGTCATTATAGAACGGATGAAGGCTTGTAATTTGGTTATTGAATGAAAAAGGCTTAGGCTCAAAGGGGTTGGCTAAGGATATTATAATGGTAGGCTATGGAAGTTTTCAAATTCAAATGGGACCAAGGAGATCCTATAATCACTTCTCAAGTCGAGCTACACATAGAATTTCGCCTAGAAAAGTATTCGGAGCAAGTTCTAGACTTGTTGGCACAATACTTAGACTTGCAATTCAAAACTTCACCCCTCAAGCTACTGGATTGTTAAAGAGAATAGAGTCTAGGTCCCACAACAACCCTAGTTAATGATTGTGTCACGACCCGAAACCGGTTCAGGTCGTGATGGCACCTAACGGCAAGGTTAGGCAAGCCAACGTACAACTATAACAATAAAAATGCAGAATATAATTAACGGTATGGGTTAAGGCTGTAGAAAGCAAGCTGAGCCACAACTAGGCCCAATATATACAACCCCAAATTACCATCATAACTATAACAAGTGTGTGCCAGGACTAGTGTCACAGTGTCAACGGGCGGCTACATAGATACAACAACTGAAATATACATATACAAAAATATACAAGCCGCAGTCTGGAACGAAAGACTGAGCAAAATGAAACTAGAAGGCTCCAGAGGTGCTGTCAGGATGACGCCAAGAAGACAGCTCACCGTATGGAGTGACACCGCGATCAGTATCTTTCAGCAGGTGGATGACCCGACGGACCAGCCTCAAGCCTCAAGACCTGCACAATCAAGTGCAGAAAAAAGAAAGAAAGTGCAGCATGAGTACATATAAACAAATATGTACCCAGTGAGTATCCCTTCTAAACTAGTAAAGAGTAGTGACGAGAGGTAGAATACATACTCACTAAGGTCCAGTACATAAATAAATAAATAAGGTACATGCTGAGCAATAAATCATGTGAGAAAAATACATCAAGTAAGGACATGTAATCAACAAACATGTAACTGATCTTAAACATAACCTTTCTTTGTAGAGTGATCATATGTATCACTTGTTTTCCTTCTCATTGTCTGAAATGTCTTATCTTATTATCTCAATTGTTCACTTTCCAGTACTCAGTATCGTTTCTCAACTCACCATCGTACGATCCCAACTCAATGCAAATGCTGATGAATGCAAATGTGTATATACATATATATATCCGACACGGACAAGACTATCGGCCGAAGTCATAAGGGTGGGTCATAAAGAATGACTCGGTCATAAAGCTCCACACGCTCATGAATCATACCTGCGACTCGTGCGCTAACTCGATAAAAATCTCCACGATCGCGAATCATCCATGCGACTCGTGGGCAAATATCTCTCCCTGCTCGCGAATCATTCATGCGACTCAGGGGCCAATGACATATATATATAATCTCCCGATCACGAATCATACCTGTGACTCGGGGCCAATGAAAGTAGTAGTATAATTCTCCCTGATCACGAATCAAACCTGTGACTCAGGGGCCAGTAAAATAAGTCTGATCTCTCCCTGATCATGTATCAAACCTGTGACTGAGGGGCTGGTAAAAATATGAGTGTAATTCCTCCCTGATCACGAATCAAACCTGTGACTCAGGGGCAATGAAAATATAAGTTCTCCCCGATCACGAATCATACCTGTGACTCGGGGGCCATGAATGCATGAATGCGTATATATGACTGCATGAATGCATATATATATGTGTATATTTAGACACCGTGGTACCGACTCGCCCACTCTCAACGGGATCGGATACTCACATCTCACTTGATAGCCAAAGTTAGGATTTTTATCAAATTATCCACTTTGCTCATAATATTACCATGATGGAACAATTCAAGTACAAGAAGGAATTTTAACCACCTTCATTTAGCTCAACAGCTCATTATTAAGACTTATCTCATTTACTCCTTGCTCTTTATCAATTATATCAGGAGTAACACAATTACTCAATTGATAAAGTTCATAATTCTTATCTGAACATTATGTACATTTAATTCGCTGCTATCATAGCTCAATTTCATCATATATTAGTAATAACTCGTACAAAACATCATATAGTATCAAACAAACAGTTAGAACAAGCTCGTGGGTCCTACGGCTACCCAACATACAATATAGATGCCACGTACGGACTCTCGTCACGTGGTGCGTACGTAGCCCCCTCAACAAGCACAATTAGCAACAAGGAGCCTAGGGGACATTTCCCCCTTACAAAGTTTGGAAAGGAGACTCACCTGGACAAGTGCTCCTCCGGCCAACGGACCAATCAACAAGACGCACGAATCCTCCGAATTCCCCTCGATGGCTTGCAACTAGCCAAAAATACATAATTATATCAATTTAGGAAGAATCGAGGAGGATTTATCAAGGAGTTTCCCAAAAAAACACATTCTTGACATACTTTGGAAATTCAACTCCGAGCCACGGCGTCCGGAAAATTATAATTCTTGAAGAAATGCGCTATACGTCGCCTAAGGATCAAAATTAACTCAACTAATCATCCTACAATGGCCCAAAAATCAGAATTCCCATTTTCCCCAAAACCCTCTACTCTCCCCAACAATTTCTTATGAATTTCTATGAATTTGGAAGATGAAATTCCCAAAGAATTGAAGGTTTTAACATGCGTAGGCCAAAGAATTACTTACCTGAGTAATTAGGCCGAAATCATTGCTCTGGAGCTCTTGGGGTGTGCAACAATGGAGGAAAAATTTTGTGTTTTGGGAAGAAATTCACGAAAGGGCTATTTATAGGTCTGCCCAGCAGTTTCCGTACCTACGACCTTTGGATCGCAAGTGCGGACTCGCACCTGCGGGAAAAGGGTCGCTCCTGCGAAAAAAAGGCCTGGGCACTGGGGGGAAATCCTTCACCTGCGGACTTTGGATCAGAGGTGCGGACTCGCACCTGCGGGAAATTGGTCGCACCTGCGATGGCCTGGGCCCTAGGGATTGCTCGCGCATGCAGAGTCTGGTCCGCTCATGCGGAGCCGCTCCTACGGAGAAAAGTCCGCTCCTGCAATTGATTTTCCGCTGGTGCGAACCTGGCGCCTGCGGCTCATGGACCGCAGGTGCGGTCACACCAGAAAATTCCCACCAGCTATGCAAATTGCTGGTTTTTTACCCCGATCGGGGTCCGGAAGACCCCTGGGCCCACCCGAGCCCTCGACAAATTATACCAACAAGTCCCAAATCACATGAAGGACTTGCTCGAGCTCCCAGAACACTAAAAACATCATCCAAACTAGAAATCACCCTCCAAAACCCCTTAGTTTCAACATTAGGATTTCAAGAAAATTTCAATGGCTCACCAATACGTCGAACGGGTCTATAATGCTCGGAATGACCCCAAATTTTGCGGCCAAGTCATAAATGACTATACGGAACTATTGCCAGTTCCGAAATTCCATTCGAACCATGATACCATGAGGTCCAATTCCAGGATTAATTCCAAATCTCATGAAATCCTGAATTCCAATTCAGGTGCCGAAATACTCCCGGGTCATCAGAAACCCGAGGCAAACACACTCCCGAGTTTGAAATCATCATCTGGAGCTGCTGGAGCTGTCAGAACTCAATTCCGAAGTCGTTTGCTCAAAATGCTGCTCGGAACCAAAATTAGCCAAATTGGCTAGCCTTGAGGAACCAAGTGTTCCTGAACTGGCCAAATCACTTACGAATCTCGAACTACCTGCCCACACAAGTCATAAGGCACTAGTAGCCGCTATGGAAAGATTCATTCACGGGAACGGAGTCCTAACACAAAAAACGACCGGCTGGGTCGTTACAGATTGAAACTCACATATGGCCACATAAATCAATTGATGATAGTTTTAGTTAAATCAAGATTCTAAAGGTCACAACTAGAGCTAGTCTCGTCAATAACTTGTCTCTAACCATGAGGTCGAAGGTAAATGTGTTGGTTCCAAGTGAAGCTTACTTGAGTCACTTTTATTCATTACTACCATATATCAAAATAAAAAGAAAAACAGTCTCAATCCCTTAAGAAGGTTGTCACACCATCCATCGTTGGTAAGAGCTACCCGGTTCACACAAATTCCACCTTTGGAAAGAACCGTGGCATTAAGAAAACCAAAGGCTTATTGATCACGAAAAAAATGTAAAAAGAAGATACAAATTCAAAAAGAAGCTACCAAATAAAATAAGAAACTAAGCTATTAAGGAAAATTACAAAAGATGTTATAAAGTAAAAAAAAATACGGAAAGTAAAATGAATATATAAAATAGGAGATGGAAACGAATATACAAAGTTGGGATGAATATATACATGGAATGGTAATTTTATATACATACCAAAAGTAAAAAGTACGAAAATGAAAGTACGATAAGTAGAAAATAAAGAAAAAAATAGTATCAAAGTTATTACAGACCAATCATCCAAATCATCATATCAAAATAAGGCCACCCCCCAAATAAAAATTAGCATTGTCCTCAATGCTAAAAGCAAAAATAGAATAGGGGAAGGGTAGAGAGTAAAGAAAACTCCCTATGAGGCCTCTGTCTGCATGGTGTCACTGGTGGGGTCTTGCGGCTGGCCTGAGTCATCACCTCCTTCGGGGTCCTCCAGCTCAATCTCCAAACCCTCAGTCTGGGGGATCACCACCTCCTCACCAGCTCTCTGACGGCCTCCTGCTCTGGTATCTGTGATGGCTGCTCTATCTGAGATGCAGGGGTAGTTTCTCCCATAAGGAGATCTAGAGGAATGTCGCCGGCGGAAGTTAGCTTGGTGTGACGACCGGTCGGTCGTTTTCGAGAGTTATAGCCCTGTTTCCCCATTTCTGCGTATTTACGTATCGTTCAACTGTGTTGATTTGTATCGAGTTGGTAGGCTTCGGTTCGTAGTAGTTTTGGAGTGAAATGAACAATTACTCTCTTAATTAGAAAACTAAGTTAGAAACGTCAATCGGAAGTTGACTTATGAGTAAATGAATTCGGAAGTGGACTTTTTATGATTCAGTTAGTTTCGTTGGGTGATTTTTAACTTAGGAGTGTGTCCGGAATGTAATAACCCGTCACTTATGTTATTTTAGTATACTTTTAAATTATTTCTTTAACTTTAATGTCTTATTAAGTGATTATAGAGATAATAATTACTTAATTTTCGTATGGGTATATATATATATACACGCTTGGAAGTAGTCCTTAGGACTTGAGAGATATAGAGTAATGCCAGTTTAAATATTAGATAATTGTCTAGTTACTCATTTACTTTATATATTTTAAGATTGGATAATTAAATACATCTTAGGAATATCATTTATAAGACAAAAAGTGGGCCAAGTCCAATATTTGTGGCTACCCACGTGACATGTGACATAAAAGGGTACAATTAAGTGAAAATGGGATTTTAATTCATGGTTGAAGGAAAAAAAATATAGGGAACTGTGTTCAGGGAGTTTGACGGCGAAACCTAAGTAAAGGAAAAATTTCTTATTTGCTATCCTATATACCCATGGGGTCATGAACTAAATTGGGTAGGAAACCTTATTGAGAAGAGAACGTGAAATTTTGCTTAAGCAAGCAACAATGCAATTTAGAGTACTATTTTTATATGCTACACGCTTGGCTACAGCAAAACACGATTTTTAGATTGAGACCATTGGAGGCCGTTTGGTTGGTGTTGTAGACGTTGCAAGGTTGGGGAACTTCTCGTTAGCGAGGTAAGTAACAGTTTTAACTCTGGCTTTGAGGGTATAAACCCGGAGAATTTGATATCGTGTGATTGTTCGGAGGTGATACCCACACTAGGTGACGGACGTGTGGGTGTATACCTCGAGGGATGTAGACTTGTTTCATCCCGTGAGGCCTCATGGCCATTATCTGTATTTACGTAGTTACTTGTTGTTGAACTTGTGTGCCTTCATGTTAGAGATCAGGCTTAGGCTTTATTCATGCTCACATTAATTATACTCAGTCACAGAAATTATTGTACATGTTTACCTCAGTCTCTATTATTTGATAATATGTTATGATACTTGATATGGGTTGTGTGCCCTTATTTGTTGATGATAGTGAGGCTAGTGAGGTACATGATTGAGTGATATGATGGCCTAATTGTGAGGATATTAATACCATAGCGTTTGAGTTGTCTGCATAGCACGTGAGTTAACCGTTCGGGTCCAGGTATTTCTACCATAGCGCGTGAGTTGTCCGCGTAGCACGTGAGTTGACCGTGCGGATCCAGGTATTGATATGATAGCACGTGAGTTGTCCGTGTTTAGCTCTTGGGCTTTGGGAGCCCCTCCGGAGTCTGTACACACCCCCAGTGAGCGTAGAGTATTGAGTGTAGAGTATTGAGTGAATTGAGTGCAGGGTGATGAGTGTTGAGTGCGAGTGTTGAGTGATGGAGTGACATTGCTGTGAGATTGCATTTATTTTGTTGTTGCTGCATTTTATCTGTTAACTACAAGATTTCTCTAGAGGGATCTCAAATAATTTTAAATCTATTTGGCATTTTGCACATCGATCATTGCTGATTTTATGTAGCAACTATTAAAAAAAAATCTTTGTCTGTGTGCTGCTCCCTTATTTTAGTTCTTTTAATTTTGTGTTCTCTCGAAAACATTTTAAGTGGCTCGTACTAGGAGATATCCCTTTGGTTTGAGATATGACATCTAGGAACTAAAGGTACTCTTAACACTTAAACTTTATTTGGTTGTGTGGATTAGTTAAGTACATTTAGTCTCAAGTTAAACTTAAAGCTTAATCATTGATTCCCTTAAGACTTCTGTTAATAGATAGATTTATAGTACTGAAATCTTAGTAATTGTTGAATCTTTGCATGTTTCCCTGTTCATAGCAATTAGAGGCAATATAAGCTAAATCTCTCAAGAAATGTTCTCAAGTTCGCTGCCATTTAGGACTGTTGTAAACATATTCGATTGCATTTTATCTGTTAAATTTCTTAGTGGTATTTACTGAGTTATGGAAGTTACCTATTTATTTATGTTATTTTTAAATGGTGAAAATAAATAATTGGATTGTTTTTCTTAGCTCGTCACTACTACTCAGTTCCTTAGTTATTTCTGTTACTACTGAGTTGGTGTACTCATACTACACCCTGCACTTTATGTACAGGTCCAGGTGATTTATAAAGTGCGGCGATCGTTGAGTTCAGGCCGGCTATATTTGGAGACTGCAAGGTTGCTGTTAGCGTCCGCAGGACCTTGCTACTCCTTTTGTCATTCGTCTTTTGGAAAGTTAAACAGTTTATATATCTTAATTCATAGTTTAGACGCTCATTACTTCGTGACAACCCGATGTTTGGGCTAGCTTCCGCATTTTTATATTAATTATATTTAGAGTTGATTTAGTTT
This sequence comes from Nicotiana undulata, assembly GCA_005239495.1. Taxonomy (NCBI): domain Eukaryota; kingdom Viridiplantae; phylum Streptophyta; class Magnoliopsida; order Solanales; family Solanaceae; genus Nicotiana; species Nicotiana undulata. The sequence goes on along the minus strand of ML245750.1, from coordinate 9,479 downwards.
ATGAGAAATTTAAATGTTGATATTGTTTTATTAAATTCTTAAAATCAATCAGTAGTAATATTTTGGGTAATAGGCTTGCCTTGTAACACGATAGGCGCCATCACGACCATGTAGGGATTTTGGGTCGTGACACTTGGCCACCTCCTTCTTCAACTTTGCTTGACCCTTATTCACCTTCCTTACCTGTTTTCCCTGAGCTTTGATTGCCTTCTCATGAGTTCCCAAAGACTCTAGAATTTTCTGTTGGTTGTCAAGAACGGTCTTCAAGTATTCCTCCAATGATGGAGGCATTTGGAGCTTAGCTGGGGCTGCCTAAGATGCTACGACACTTGACAAGGCATATAGATTTGATGTAGCTACCTGCAGCCAGTTGTTGATGCCGACCAATGTCTGGTTGACCCTCAGAGCAGTCTAAGGGTATGTTGATGAAGAAGGCACTGATGTAGGAATAAAAGCAGATGGTCCGAAGGGAGGATGTGGTATGGCAGCAGACGAACCCTCGGCTGTGGAAGGCTCAGAACTAGTGGCCACCAACCCTGGATCTTCAGAATGGCCAGTGGAGGTGGTGGCTTTTCCCTTGGACTTGGGGTTGTCCGGACCTTGAAGGCTGTACCAAGAGAATGGCCTCTTTGGCTTCACTTTGGTGTCAAAGTCCCTTCCTTATACTCCCTGGTCCTCTAGGAACATAGTGAGGAAGTTTGGGAAGGGATACGATCTTTCATCCTTGCCAATTGATCCGGTAATCACTCTGGCCATAATATTCCCCACATTGATCGAGAACCTCGCCATGATAGCCCCCACAATAATTTTCCGGGAGACCAACATATCACTGTCATGCGTAGTAGGGTCTATCCGGCTCCACACAAATGTAGACCACCCATTCGCTTCAAAGATTAGAGTGTTCCTGAAGATCGGGACCCCGGGTGTCAGCCAAGCTGGAGTAGTCCCAGGAATAGCTATCACCAGTGCAATCCATGGGCGGGATAACTCATCCATAGCCATCTTCTCCAGATAGAGGGACTCATCCTCGTCATTGAACCCAACATATTCATTTAAGGTTTTGCCATCAAACATAATCTTCCTGTTGCGGACCTTAGTAAAAAATGTGCTCTTTTTTATGTGGGCGACATTTGCATAGAATTTTTTGACCAAAAACTCATTGGCCTCCGGTAGGTTGCTGGTGATGAACTTCCACCCCGCTCTTTCATTGAAGTGCCTCTTGATATTTGGGTTATGGGGTAGAAGATCTCTCTCAATGAAGACCCTGTCAAGTGTAAGTGACCTTTGAGGCCACCACTCCCGGAACTTGTGGTAGGCTTTCTCACTCACAAATCGGTCTTGCCATACCACCGTGTTCCTTGATCTCACCAACTCCCCAGTCTTGGTGTCACCACCCCTCTCGTCATCCAGGACATCATCATCACTATCAATATGTATTGGGGCTGGTGTGGAGGTTGGAGCTGCAACACTTGGGGCAGGAGGTGTTGGAGTGTCACTACCTCCCGAGCCATCAGAAGATTCAGACAATGAGGTGGGTTCGTTTACCAGCCTGAAAGGCTGCGATTGTGCCTCTTTTTGGGTATGGGCAACTCCTCCCTCAGAAATCTCCTGGGAGGGGACATATTCACTGGTCTCTGAAGTGTCTGGAGTGGGTCTCTGGAGGGTTTGTTTCTTGCCAACTGTCCTTTGGGGAGCCAAGGGTGTAGTTTGTTTTCCTCTCCCCCAGCCCGGGGAGGACTCTCCCCTCCCTTCTTGTTTTTCTGGTCCACCTCGAGATCTAACCATTATCTGAGCGTGACCATGGAATTTCACCGCGGTCCGCGCTCTTGGCTTTTTTGAAGAGATGATGCTTCACTAACTCCGCTAAGAGCGGAAAAACATGTGCGGCCGTGAAACAAGCATCACTGACCGAAAAATGTCACCGCAGCCGCAGATTAAACTTCAGAGAGTTTGCAATATAGACTTTTCAAGCTGCGGCCGCTACATATTTACGCCCCCACGAAACAGCTTCCGCTGACCGCGAAATTTTGAGCGCGGTCAGCGGTCTAATTTCTATACTTAACCAAATTTTACAGTATCAGTCCTGATATGCATAAAAATTCCTACACAAATCTCACAACCAGTTAGTTCAAAAGAGCCTAATCTAAGAAGAAAAATAAAAAAGAAAGAGAAAACTTGGGTTGCCTCCCAAGAAGCGCCTGATTTAACGTCGCGAAACGATGCAAGTTACCATCATCATTGGAACTTTATCAAGGCCACCACGTGGCTGCCATTAAACTTGCCCAAGTAATGCTTCACACGATGCCCATTAACCCGGAAGATTTCACTATTTTTGTTCTTCAAGTTAAGAGCACCAAAAGGTGTTACATGCACTACCTCAAAGGGGCCACTACATTTGGACTTTAGCTTTCTTGGAAACAGAAGTAACCGAGAGTTGAAGAGAAGGACCAAATCACCCTTCTTGAATTCTTTGTTTTGGGCATATTTATCGTGCAAGTATTTCATCTTATCCTTGTAAAATGATGATCTTGAATAGGCATGAAACCGGAACTCATCTAGCTCATTGAGTTGTTCCACGCAAAGATTTGCTGCCACATCCCACTCAAGATTTAACCTTTTCAAGGACCACATGTCTTTATGTTCTAGATCAACCGACAAATGACACACTTATCAAACACAAACCGGTACGGAGACATACCGATTGGAGTCTTGAATGCAGTCATATAAGCCCACAATGCGTCATCTAGATTCCTTGACCAATCCGTTCTATTTTCATTCACAATTTTTGACAATATGCTTTTGATTCCCTATTTGAAACCTCCACTTTCCCACTAGCTTGGGGGTGATAAGGAGTTGAGACCTTGTGATTGACGTCGTACTTTGCAAGAAAAGTGTCAAATGCCCTATTGCAGAAATGAGACCCCCCTTCACTGATAATTGCCCGAGGAGTACCAAACCGTGTGAAGATGTTTTTCTTTAGGAATGCCACTACACTCCGGGCTTCATTATTGGGCAAAGCCACGACTTCGACCCACTTGGAAACATAATCAACTGCCACCAGAATGTAAGTGTTGCCACACGAACTCACAAAAGGCCCCATGAAGTCTATGCCCCACACGCCAAAAATGTCAACTTCAAGAATAGTGGGGAGAGGCATTTCATCCTTCTTTGATATTCCCCCAGCTCTATGACATTCATCACATCTCTTGACAATCTCACTTGCATCTCTATACAGGGTTGGCCAATAAAAACCACAACTAAGAACCTTGGAAGCAATTCTCGCCCCATAGTGATGACCACCGTAGGGCGAGGAATGACAAGCATCAATTATACTCACTTGCTCCTCCTCTGGGACACATCTACGAATCTCTCAATCATTGCAAATATTGAACAAGTAGGGCTCATCCCAATAATAGTCTAAACTGTCCCGTTTGAGTTTCTTCCTTTGGTTAGAAGAGAGCTCACATGGGACAATGCCGGTAATAAGAAAATTGGCAACATCCGCGAACCAAGGCATACCATTCAAAGAAATCGAAAGGAGTTTCTCAACCGGGAAAGCATCATTAATTTCAATACCATCTTTGGGCCTCCCTTCCTCTTCTAAAAAGGACAAATGATCCGCAACCTGATTTTCACTTCCTTTTCTATCAATGATCTCGAGGTCAAATTCTTGAAGCAACAAAGTCCATCTCATCAATCTAGCTTTTGAGCCCTTCTTGGTCATCAAGTACCGTAGCGCCGCGTGATCGGTGTGGACAATCACTTTGAAACCCATGAGATAAGGCCTAAACTTCTCCATGACGAACATAATTGCTAACAACTCTTTTTCAGTCACTGTATAATTAACCTGGGCATCATTCATAGTTTTGCTTTCATAGTACACCAGATGAAATATCTTGTTCACCCTTTGCCCCAAGATCGCTCTTACTACAACATCACTTGCGTCACACATAAGCTCAAAGGGAGAGCTCCAATTTGGTGCGGCAATGATTGGAGTGGTTGTCAAGTTATACTTCAAGAGCTCAAAATCTTTCATGCACTCTTCATTGAAAACAAATTTTGCATCCTTCTGTAGTAGCTTGCACAAGGGGTTCACCACTTTGGAGAAGTCTTTGATGAACCTTCGGTAGAAGCCCGCGTTCCCAAGAAAACTGCTAACGAAGTAGGAGGAGGCATCTTTGAAATCACTTCTATTTTCGCTTTGTCCACTTTGATTCCATTTTTTGAGATCTTATGGCCAAGGAAAATGCCCTCCTCGACATTAAAGTGGCATTTCCCCCAATTAAGTACAAGATTTGTCTCTTCACATCGGGCTAGAACCTTGTCAAGATTTTCCAAACATTCTTCAAATGAGTCTCCAACCACACTAAAATCATCCATAAAGACTTCGAGGAAGTCATCCACCATGTCCGTAAATATAGCCATCATGCACCGCTGAAAGGTAGGGGGTGTTTTACACAAACCAAATGACATCCGTGAGAATGAAAAGTACCATACGGGCAGGTGAAGGTAATTTTCTCTTGGTCTTCTGGGGCTATGAGAATCTGGTTGTACCCTGATTACCCATCCAATAAACAATAGTAGGCACGCCCGGCAAGTCTGTCTAGCATCTAATCAAGAAAGGGCAATGGAAAATGATCTTTGCATGTCACTTTGTTCAGCTTTTGGTAGTCCATGCATACCCTCCATCCGGTCACGGTCCTAGTAGGGATCAACTCATTCTTCTCATTTTTCACCACAGTCCTACCCCTGTTTTTCTACACATATTGCACCGGTGAAGTCCATGCACTGTCTGAGATTGGATAGATAACCCATGCATCAAGCCATTTGTTAATATCCTTCTTAACGACCTCTTGCATAGCCTCGTTCAACCTGCGTTGATGTTCCACGAACGGTTATGCATCATCTTCAAGTATTATTTTATGCATGCAAAAGGCGGGGCTTATGCCCTGAATGTCAGCTAAGGTCCATCCAATTGCCTTTTTTCTTCTTTGAAGCACCTCAAGAGTGGAGTTTACCTGCACCTTGGTTAAGCAAGCAGAAAGAATAATGTAAGTGGATCCTCGATCGAGGGATTTGTCGGTGGAGTCTTCCGATTTTCCAAGTCTAAGGAGAGTTTACGGGCCCCATAAGAGTAAGATCCCATTCCTTGCAAGGAATTTGCACATTCAACCAAGCCATACCTTACATCATCCTCATGGTTCAGAAAAACAACTTCCATAGGATCTTCCACATTGATCATTTCACTCGTATCATCAACTATCACTTTCGTCACAAGATCCACAAAAGAGCAAACCTCAGTACTATTCGACTACCTCATTGATTTTCACACGTGGAAGACAACCTTTTCATCGCCTACCCGGAAGGTGAGCTCTCTGGATTCCACCTCCACTAATGCCTTCCTTGTTGCTAGGAAAGGCCTTCCCAAGATTATAGGCACCTCATAGTCGACTTCGCAGTCGACAATCACATAATCAACAGGCAAGATAAACTTGTCGACCCAGTACAAGAACATCATCAATAATACCAAGGGGCCTCTTCATTGTTCTATCCGCCATTTGCAATATCATTGAGGTAGATCTCTATTGACCAATACCCAAAGTATTGAATATGGATTAAGGCATCAAATTTATACTTGCTCCCAAATCACACAAGACCTTTGAAAAATCCGCACTCCCAATGGTACATGGAATTGTAAATGTGTCGGGATCTTCAAGCTTGGGAGCCATCGAGTGCACAATGGCACTAACTTGATGAGTCATTTTTATGGTCTCACACTCTATAGATATCTTTTTAGTTACCAAGTCTTTCATAAACTTGGCGTATCCCGGCATTTTCTCAAGAGCTTCCACCAAGGGCACATTGATTGACAAGCTTTTCATCATCTCAATAAACTTCTTAAATTGATTTTCATTCTTGTTCTTTGCAAGTCTTTGAGGATAAGGCGGAGGAGTCCTAGGCAAAGGAGCCTTGGCTTTTGGCACTACCGTTTCCGGTATGTCTATTATGTGTTCCCTAGACGGGTTCACGTCATTTTTAGTCTCCTCCTCATTTTCATGAATATCAATCCTCACTTACTCATTCAAATATATTCACTCACTTGCTCATCAACTATTGGAACATCATCATTGTGCACTTCAACATCATCACTCACAACTTTCTTTTGCTTGAAGGTACTTGTTTCACCACCTCTACCGCTCCTTGTGGTCACCGCCATGGCATGGCCTGTACTGTTCCCGCCCTTCGGGTTTACTATCGTGTCACTTGGTAGTGCCACCTTAGGGCGAGTGTTCAATGCTTGAGATATTTGACCCATTTGTACTTCAAGATTGCGGATGGAAGTAGTGTGGGAGGCAATGTGAGCATCGGAATCGGCAGTCCTTTCCATCATCTGTTTGAACATATTCTCGATCCACCCCATTTAATTATTTGAAGAACTCAGCCCTTGAGATTGATATGTAGGTGGATTGTTGGGTTGTTGATACATTGGGGGCCTTTGAAATCCCGACCCCCGATTTACATTTCCTCCCCAATTATTGTTGTTATTGCCATTCCAATCGTTGTTGCCACCCCAATTCTGGTTGTTGTTCCCCTAATTTTTTGAGTTGTTGTTGTTATTGTTCCAATTTTGATTATTCCCTTGCGATCTCCATTGTTGGTTTGGATCATTGCTCTGTTGTCCTTGATAGTTGTTGGCATACAAAACTTCCTTGCTTTGGTCATCAAAAGAATCATCTTGGTTGTATCCACTTCCACTTTGTTCATATTGATCTTGATTGCTTTGTACTTGCTGACCACACTGTCTCCTCTTGTTGACCATCAGATTGACCCCTTCCATTTGCATTTACTTGCTTTGGTCCTTGAATCTGCTCAAGCTGTGCTTTGGCTAGCTGGTTCATGGTTGTTGTTAACTCAGCTATGGCTTGTCCATGGTCTTGGAGTTCCTTGTGAATATTGATTACATTCGGGTCACCTTGGGGAACATTTACCCGACTTTTCCACGCTGAAGAAGTGTCAGCCATTTCATCAAGAATGTCACAGGCCTCTACATATGTCAACTTCATAAAATTACCCCTTGCTAGCTGGTTCACAACACATTGATTGGTCATGTTTATACCCCAATAAAATATTTGTTGGATCATTGCTTCTGTCATGTCATTATTGGGGCATTCCTTGACCATAGTCCTATATCTCTCCCAAGTTTTATGAAGAGGTTCATTATGTTCCTGCTTGAAGGCTAAGATCTCATCCCTTAAAGATGCCATATGTCCCGGTGAGAAAAACTTGGCTATAAACTTGTCAGCCAATTCATCCCACGTAGTGATGGAATGGTTTGGAAGCCTTTCGAGCCAATCCAAAGCTTTCCCTATAAGTGAGAAAGGGAACAATCTCAGTCTCAACGCATCCTCCGACACGTTTTTCTGTTTGCTTCCCCAACAGGTATCTACAAAGCCCTTTAGATGTTTATAAGCATTCTGATGGGGAGCGCCTGTGAAGAACCCTCATTGCTCAATTAAGGTCAACATCACATTTGTAATTTGGAAATTGCCAGCTCGGATTCGGGATGGGACAATCGCACTTGCATAACCTTCATTTTGGAAGCACCCGCGGAGCTGCTCGCGAAGGAGGTGGGGGAGGGTATGGAATATTTTTATTGGCCTGGCCTCTTCTTTGAACTTGAGGCACCAAATGAGACTCATAATCACCATTATCTTCTACCTCCTCCCCGGGAGAACATTGCTGAGAGGATCATCCATTTGTACGAAAGTGATTAACACAAACAAGTTAGTAAAATAGTAGGAAAGAAAAACAATACACACAACTGGTCAGATAGATAGCCAAAACCGTTTAACTCCCAGCCAACGACGCCAAAAAGTAATTGGCTCCAACCCTACATCACTATATAATGGCGAGGAGTGGTCGATGAAGTTTTACCCAAAATGTCGTGATCGATATCCACAGGGAGTTAATATTGGTTGGAAATTGGGTTTCTATCTAATCTAGCTACGCGTGTTGTCTTTAATTGCACTTCTAACCATGATTGGGTTTGTTTCTATTCTAATTGTATTACTATTAATTGCTGAAAATAATCTAAGTACACTATTTTTGTAGGAGTTTTTCAAATGATATAAAGCACTAGGGAAGTGACTTCCGCCTAGGCGAGTGTCTAATGGGGTCTAGAATTTAGGACTAGCTTGTTATATTTGGGGTCGTGCTATAACATTTACAAAAAATTACTCACTCTATACCTCTCGGTAGTATGAGTGACTTTGCCCGAATTGGCTTTCTCAAGCCTAATTGGGTGTTCAAACAATACAAGTAAAATTGGCTCAAGTTGGGTATTACTATCTTTAGGTTTAACCCTTTAATTGGGGCTATCAATCTGTTGAATTCACCCCAATTTCTTGTTAGCCTATTTTTCCTAAACTTGGGCTTTCTTTCTCAAGAAGAGCCTAAGTCAAAAAGGCATGAATTAGTGTTTGTAACCACCAATTCTACAATTAAAGCATGAAACAAGCTAAATATCACTAACCCATAAACAATTAAGCCCTAATTTTGAAGACCCATTAAATACCCACACTAGGGTTGGGTCACAACCCTAGATAATGGGTCTAGCTACTCATAATCAAGGTAGAAATCAAAGATGAAGATGAAATATAAGCCATAAAAGTTAAGTACAAGACCAAAATCTAAAGATATAAGCTAAAACTACTCTAAAATTACTCAAAGTGGTAAAGTATGGCTGTTCACGAGCTCCCGAATACAAAAGTTAACCTAAAAATGTGAAAAGATCTATTTATACACAGATGAAATTATTGGACAAAAATACCCCTACGGAGGTCCCGCTGACAGCGTATAACTGGGCACGTCCGCGTTTAGTCTTCTGCGGCTGCACAATAACGAGCGTGGTCCCCGTTTTTCTTCACTTAGATCTGGATTGGAGTTTGTTTCACGGACCACATAAATACAATCGCGTCTGCGTTTGCTTCTATTGCGGTCGCGTAAAATGTTTGCGGACCGCGTTTGTAACGACCCGGTCTGTCGTTACATAAAACCTACATTTTTAACTGTTGTTAGTGGCTTAGTATATGTTGGTTATTCTATTATTAATATGTTAGAGTTGATAGGCTTGAAATCGAAATGGTTAAATGAGAATTTAGTCACTTAGTCCTTAAGAACAACCTTAAAATGGAAAAAGTCAACTAAGAGTTGACTTATTGGTAAACGACCTCGGAATACGAATTTTATGGTTCGGATNTAGAATTAGGCTTGAATTGGCGAAGTTAGTATTTTGGCGAATTCCGGTTGATAGGCGAGATTTTAATCCAAGGGTCGGAATGGGATTCCGAGAGTTGCTGTAGCTTCGTTAGGTCATTTTGGACTTGTCCGCAAAATTTTAGGTCTTTCGGAGATGGTTTGGTTGGGTTTTTGATCAAATGCGCATTTCGGAAGTTTTTGGAAATCTTAGGCTTGAATCC
>ML245744.1:1763-13225 GCA_005239495.1 Nicotiana undulata | reverse complement strand
CCATTAAAAATAGATAAATAATTAATAAAAATAGCTAATAATTAGATAAAATGAAATTAAGGCTAAATAGGTGAAATTAAGGTGATTAACTAGTATTAAAATATAAAATAACTGATTATTGAATTAAAATAGCATACAATGTGTAATTAGGCTATAATTGCAAAGTTGTTGTAATTATAGCCAAATAATGCCAAATTGGCTAATTTGTAAAATAATTAAATCCTAATAGGATTAAAAAAATAATATATTGAGCTAAGAAAATTTTTTAAAATTATTTGTAATGCAATTTATGAATAATTATCGGATATAAAGTACTGAATAAATTAGAAACTAAGTTGATAAAAATATGGAAAATTATGGGAAAATACCAATTATTATAAAAAGTAATTTTGAAGGTATATGTGCAAATTTGAGGAAGAATTGGGTATCAACAGGGTCAAGATTAAGAAGGCCATATTAGTAATTTAGCTATTTAGGCTAGTTTTATAAAGCTAAGGTTATTTTTGTTATTTAGCCTAAATAGCACTCTAGTATAAATAATCCCTTCCTCTCATTTTGAAAGGAAGCTTTTGATGATGAATTGATAAACAAAAACCAAACCTTGAGAGATTTAGGGTATCTTTTATTTCTCTTTATTTACCATATTTTTAGATTATTGATACGCTCAAATTACACCTTAATAAATAGTGTAAAGCGGTCGATATCAAATATAATAATCCAACAAGGTTGGGGTCGAATCCCACAGAAAATAGGTGTGAAAAGATTATTTGAGTAGTGTGAAACTTAACTTAAATCGTAATTCTATTTCGTTAGCTAAAAAGAGTGTTGTGATTGAGTAAAATTAAGACAAGTATAATTTTGTAAGATTGTAATTAATTCGATTAACGAAACGAAGGTTGTGTCCCCTTCAACGGAATGTAATGCTATCGGTATTAATAAGATATATTTGTAATGGAAGGTCCTTTGTATGCAAATGATTTCTAAATGACTACCCAATATTTTCCAACAGTTGGGTTGTATTTCCTCTATATGATTTTTCCAAATATAAAAGAGTTGCAATTAAGAACAATCAATTTATGCCAAATAGAACCCACTTGTTCCTAAGCGATTCTATTAAACAAGGTTTAAAGCCTTGAGTTTTTTATATTCACTTCTACCAAACCCTAACTCACTTTTCCAAGTAAAGAAAGAGTAACATGGCATTTGTTAATGTTTGCAACCACCAACAATAAATGGTTACTGTCAGTTAACAAGCATGTAATTTCATTTATTTACCCTTCCTGGAAGACCATTATCACTTAACAAAGCAGCTAATCAACTTTTGAACTTTGAGCCTCGACCAAACTGACAAAATGTTACTCTCAGCTAAGTGCACTTGCATTCTACTTCAAGAACCTAACTTTTGTTAAACCTTGCAGTTCATGCGCGCTCACAACAAAGAAAATCCCCAACTCACACATATTTACAGGGTATGCAATCAAACATTATTTCATTAGGAACGAAAGTTACATGCTACAAGTATCAGTCCATAGGCTTGACCTTATTTTAACTTGTTGCTATCCTAGGAATGATTGGTTGTAGATCACCTAGGACTTTTCACAGGTTGTAATGTAGGCTTCAAGATGGGTTGGGTGAATATCTGGAAATGTAGTGGCTATACCTTCCTTGAAATCTACATAAACTTTGCTATTTACTACATAGCATTTATTTACCTCGAGTTACCGACATTGACCCACCTCAAAGTGTTTCTTCAATTTATACAAGACTCCATATTTCTTTGATTTTTTATTATTTTTTATAAAGGTATTTCTTTTTGGAGCTTGAGTTTCTCTCTCTATATATATACAACTTTGAGGAAACAATTTTGAGTTACACACAGTGCCAACCTTTCCAACTTCCACTTTGTACCGCCACCCCAAACTCAGGCTTTTAGCCTTATTCTTACTCGTTCAAGGAGGGTTAGGTTCAAAAGAAGGGATTATTTCAAAATGGGATAAAGGTTTGTAGTGTGGTAACCAAAGAAAAGGCTAAAGGCTCAACGGGGGTAACTAGGGTAATTTATGTACCGAGAAGGTCAATTTTTGGTAAAAATTAACTAGTAGTCACAAAGATAGCCTAAGATCATCTCAACATTCAATCATTAGCCTGATATTTGCACAAAGAAACCAACCAGGCAAGTTCTAGACATCACAAGTTAAGCAAGCGCATTATTTACACAAATCCTCACTCACTCATGGCACATGAACTGTTTGACTCAACATAGTTTCAGATCTCAAGTGAACACAAGGCAACTCAAAGCTTTCATCATATGATATGTAAGATTCTGAGTAAACATAAAGTCAAAGAGAGAGCCTCAAGTTCACAAAAATGACTAACCATAATTTTTATTTTTATTTTTATATACCAACGAAGGAAGGGTACAATTCATTCACAAAACTTTACTTACATGCTTGAAACTGTACAATCACACCAAACAAGTTAAAACGTTCCATCCTACTACCATGGTTCTAATATTACACCCTTGGAAAAGAACCCGACGAAGAAAAATCAGGGGGAATTCATTACTAGCTACTAGTCTATACTAAAAAGAGTTATGCATAATTTTTCATACAACTATTTTCACAAAATATCTACTCCACCCCCAACTTAAGAATGCATTGACCCTAATACATAAAAATTTAAAAGCATAGTTTAGGGGCTTCCTGGGGCGCCTAAGCGCTCGGAGGGTCTGAAGCATGCTGGGCAGCTGTGGGGTCATCTGCTGGTACTGAAACTGCAACTGGTGGAACTTCGGACTGAGTGGTGGCCTCCACGGCTGGAGCAAGATGCTCCAGTTGCTGTGAGCATAGAGCAGGAAGCTCCATCTTCCTGGAAGATGGATCTAGGGCCTGGGAGATGCTAGCCTCGCCTGGTGATGGTTGAGTGGTCGATGGAAGTGCCATGGCGACCATATCTTCTAGCGAATGTGCAATTGTTGTCTGCACATCTTCTTCCTCTTCATCCTGTGCAACTGTAGGAGCAACAACTTGCTTACCCTTGTCCTGATGACCCTCAGTGTCCTCTACCAGTGCATCCTCATTTGTTTCCTCATCTTCTGAATCCCCTTCATCGGACTCCTCAGTATCTCCAGATCCCTCCTCTGAAGGAACTTCAATGTGTACAGTAGGGGCTTGAGACTTTGAGGTCTCAACGCTCTGTGCCTCTGGAGTTGCCATCAGGTTTGTGAAATCAAAATCCATCCCTGGAATGGAAGTGCCAGCACCCTGATCACCCTCCTTAGGGAGGAATGGTGTCAAGTCAAACTCCAAACTCTGCATTTTTTGGAGCTCAGCTTTCAATTCATCAACATCCTTACGGAGCTGAGGCATACCTCCAACCTTACCCCATTCGACCTTCTCAAGACACTTCAAAGTGCTTTAGGCGATCCTCATAAGTTTTATGCTGCTGTTGAAGAACACTCACTGAGGATTGGACAGGGATCAATGCTTTCCGAATGAGGTTTGGAATTTCTTTTATCAACTGGTCCACCTTAGCATTGGCGCGTAGAGCTAGTAGACCTAGCTTGGAAAGAGCTGGTAATGGGACCTGGGGCTGTGCAGTGGTGTGGAGTAGTTGTGGAGGTAGCTAGGGCCTGAGAAGCGTCAAGCAGTTGGGCCTCTGAAGCTGCTGAGTCTGCTGGAGGAGGAATTTGAGTCTCTGTTTGAGTCGCAGTTTCCTTTGCTACTGAGTCACTAATGCGCATGATGACAATGTCCTTGAGATATTTCTCTGGTTTGTCATGCTTTGGCATATGAGGCACATTCACAACTTTGCATAGAGATGTGATCAAGCATAGGAAAGGAAGTGATGTGTGTTTCTGGTTTGCTCTGATTCCCAGTTCCCGAAATATGATCTCTCCCACATCGATCTTTATGCATGTCATGATGCACGCGATGGGAGTGCCTTCTCAATATTGACGTCAGTTTCATTCCTAGATGGCATCATACGGGATGTGACAAAGCTAAGCCAATATCGGCCCTCCCGTGTGAGATCCTCCTTGTAGATCTTGTGTTTAGGGTCAATCCAGGCGGGTGTCCCCTTTTCTTTGACAGAGGTAATCCAGGCACGCTCATTGTTCTTGTTAGCAACCTTAGCCTCATATTCAGCTGTGCCGGACCTCCAATCCTCAAAGTACAGATCATTTATGGTTGACTTATCACAGAGCACTTGGGCCCTTCGATTTAGAACCGATTTTGCAAACACCCTATTTCTCTTTTGTTCAACATTCCTTGATGCACCATACGAAGCATAGAATTCCCTCACAAGCGTCTCATTGTATTCATCAGGGACCTCACTGAAGAATTCCCATTTCCTCTACTTGATGTTCTCAATTATATGAGGGTAGTGCTCCTTCAGCCCATTTAAACTCAATTGTTTCTCCTCGAGAATCTTTCGCTTTGATATCCCTTCTTTATATAAAATCATGGAGCATGTGACTCCAAACCGGAGATTAAGATCCTCCCCTTTCTTCCTTCGTGCCTCGGCCTGTAAGTCAACTGATGGAAAGATATCAATTTGGGCCCCCTCCTCGTCAGACTGGGAGGAGTGCTCAGCAGTGGTGCAGGTGGTTTCCGATCGTGGACGTTTAGCCTGTTGTGTTTATTGGCTCAAAATGGCTCTTTTCTGTCCACGAGCGGGTGGGGATTGCGTTGCAATAGCTTTTCTTGGTGCCATTTCTGCAATGAAACAGTGTGTGAGTGGTGGCAATAACATAAAAGGCATACACAAGAAATTTAACAGAGGTAGACAGGTTATGTGATGGGTTTTGCGGTCGCAAATTCACTACGCGGACCACAAACTCATCGCATATTTGCACATCCACATGTTGAAAAAATTATGCGATCACAAAACCCATCACAAAATAGGTTTTGCGAACGCAGACCGACCGCATAATGGCCCCCAAGAAACCAATCACCTAACCGTGTTTGCAGTGGCTATGCGGTCCGCAGAACACTTTTGCGGTCACATATGCCTTTGCATAATTTCCATTCACTTGGCCATCTAGGTTTTTTTTTGCAATGACCTTGCGGACCGCAAACCAATTATACGAGCCACAAAGGTCATCTTCCTCAGTCAACAATGGTAAACTTTCTCACCTCAACAACCCCTATCACTCTTATGCGAAAAGTTAATCACCAATCTCTCACACTGGTTCCCACCACACACGTTTGAGAACAAAAATGAGAATTGGAACTCAAGTAATGGACATTATGCAATGAATCCACAAGAAAGAAGTAGAAAATTCACATACCATATATCGAAGCAAGATTGAGATGATATTTGAGTTATGAGCCTTAGTGCCGATCCTTGATATGCGAGTTTTTGTGTGTGATTACAATGTTTTTGGCTTTTCTTTCATTTATTTTGTTTTTGTGTTTTTTATTTTGTGAGAGTTGTTAAGTGTTCGTGTGCAAGTGAGATTGTTAGTGTGCGAAGGGTTGGGGGTATTACCTGGACTTTTCACTATGGGAAAGTGGTCGATTAACACGTTATGCGATCGCATAAGTGTTATGCAGTGATTTTAGAACTGGTTTATTTACCTCCATTCTGCGATGCACTCTACAGTCGCATAATTGATATGCGGGCCGCAGAACTTGAACCCTCATCGCATATTTGTTGTGATGACCCAAAAAAAAGGTCATCTAAAGAAATTCTAGCTAAATCCTCCGTTAATCTCACCTCGATATGCATGCGCAGCCCGGGCATATAGCCGGGAAGTTTCTATGTGAAAATTTGATTAAAATGGAATTTTGAATTGAATAATTGAATAAAGTTGACTTTGGTCAACATTTTTGGTAAACGGACTCGGACCCGTGATGTGATGGTCCCAGAGGGTCCGTAGGAAAATATGGGACGTGGGCGTATGCCCGGAATCGAATTCCGAGGTCCCAATCCCGAGAAATGAATTTTTAAAGAAAATTATTTTCTGAAAATAATAAAGGTTTTTGAAACTGAACTTTGATCTGGAAACCATGTTACCGGGCCCGTATTATGGTTCCGGAGCCCGGAACAGGTTTATTATATGTTATGTGACTTATCTGTGAAATTTGGTGTAAAACGGACTTGAAATGACGTGATTCGGATCAAAATTGGAAAAGTTAAGCTTTATGAAGTTTTGAGGAAATTCTATAAGTTTTAAGGTTTGATTCCTTGTTTTTGATGATATTTTGGTGATTTAAAAGCTTGAATAAGTCCGTAGGATGTCTTGGGAGTCGTATGTGTTTTTGGTTTTGAGATCCGAGGGCTCGGGTGAGTTTCGGATAGCTAACAGGGTATGAAATGCATGAAAAATCTGGTGTTTTGGCCTGTTTATGATGTCTGGTGTAATACCCTTCGCGAACGCGAAGGATAAATAGGGTGGCGTAGACTTTTGTTCTACGCGAACGCAGGGGTACCATCGCGAACGCGGAGCTATGGGAGTACTGCTCTACGCGAACGCGACGCCCCTCTCGCGAACGCGTAGAGTTAAAAGGGTGGGGTCTGGGGTCGGTTAGGTTGCTCTTCGCGAACACGGGCAGTGGCTCGCGAACGCGGAAGGTTAGGAAGTCAACCCTTCGCGAACGCGGCCCTGGCTCCGCGAACGCATAAGGTCCAGCTGTCAACCCTTCGCGAACGCGTAGGGTAAATACCTCTAGTGATTTTTAATAAACCAAAAACAGAACCATTTCGGGATTTCTTCCATCCTTCACTCCTTCCTTCTTCCCCAAACCCCCATAGGCAAAATTCAAGTTTCCGTTCCTCCATTGCTCCATAGGTATGTATATTTAACTCCATTTTTTTCCATTTTCCACCACTAATCACTAGAGGACTAGGTCTAAAAATCATAAAATTTAGGTAGAAGTTGGGTTTTTGGGTAGTGTTAGGTTTTTGGGAAAATTGGATGATTCAACCTCAATTTGGGGTCGGATCCTAAAACTAACTACATAATTGAACTCGTGGGGTTATGGGTGATCGGGTTTTGGTCCGAACCTCGAGTTTAGACCACGTGGGCCCGGGGTCGAATTTCGTTATTTTTGGAAGAATGCTAGAAAATGAATATTTAGGCTATGGGATTATATTATTGAGTCTTTATTGATATTATTGAATTAATTATGCATAGATAACGTTGTTTCGGAGTCGGATTATAAAGGAAAGGCGGTCTTAGAGGGTTGATTGCCATACTTTGGACCGAGGTAAGTGTCTTGCCCAACTTTGGTGAGGGAATAGGTGTTAATTGCTATGTGCTAAGTGATTATCATGTTCATTTCATAGGTGAGGTGACGAGTACCTATGCAATGTGTGTCAAGCATGCCCGTGAGTCTATTTTGATAGAAATTGCAGTATTTCTTCCATGTTTAGCATATTATGAGATTGTCTTTACTTGGTAATTTATTCTTGATTGAAAGTATTGGCTGTTGAGTTTGAGAAGTATTGATACGAATGATAATACAAGTGTAGAGTACGTGATTGAGGTAATTGGTTATAGCTGAGACCCTTGCCGGGCATTTCTTGAGTTACTACTTGATGTTTCCCCCTTGCCGGGTGTTCTGAATTGCTTATTTCCACTATGCTGTACTCCTTGCCATTTATCTGTTATTGTTTGGTGAGGAAGAGTGTAAAGCACGAAGGGTGATGCCGTGTCATGATACTTGATTTCATTGCATAGTGAGGAAGAGTGTAAAGCACGAAGGGTGATGCCGTGCCATGATTTTATTGATTATAAGCACGAAGGTAAATGCCGTGCCATGATTTTATTGATTATAAGCACGAAGGTAAATGCCGTGCCATGATTTTATTGATTATAAGCACGAAGGTAAATGCCGTGCCATGATTTTATTGATTATAAGCACGAAGGTAAATGCCGTGCCATGATTCATTGTACATTGCATTGTGAGGAAGAGAGTAAAAGCACGAAGGGTGATGTTGTGCCATGATATTTGATTACATTGCATTGTGAGAAAGAGATTAAAAGAACGAAGGGTGATGCCGTGCCATTGTTTACTCTTCTGATATTTATACTTGCTTCGTGGGCTATTTTATTAGATGCTTCCCTTGTTTACTTCTATCCGTTAATTAGACTGCTTCACCTCACTTGTTTCCCCTTTACTGCTCCCGTATCCCTCACTTGTTGCTTATCTCTTGCCTTGTATTATCCCTGTTACCTGCTGTAGAATAGGACAGGTTATCGTTATTGTCAAGTCTAGCCTCGTCACTACTTCGGCCGAGGTTAGGCTCGGCACTTACTCAGTACATGGGGTCGGTTGTACTGATGCTACACTGCACTTCTTAATGTTGTGCAGATCACGCATCCGGACCCAGTGGACCGCATTGAGGGAGTCACCTTCAGTCCACCCAGAGCTTCAAGGTATACCAGCTGGCGTTCGTGGGCCTTGGTGTCTCTCCTACATTCGGATTCCTCATTGTCTTATTTTTCTCTTAGTTCCAAGACAATTGTATATTTCTTTTCAGACTCTGTATTTAGCACTCGGGTTAGATAGTCCGTGAGGTTGTGACACCCCAGTTTTGGGATTGTTCGTTGTTGTTGTCTTATCATTTCGTTATGAGTTTTTGAGGTAATATTATTATTTTCTGCTATGAAACGTTTGAATTGATTTGGGATGTTCAAAAAAAAAATATTCGAAAGTTAATGGTTTGGGATGTTTTCGGTAAAGGTTGAACATTAATGAATTCGAGTTATTTCAGTAAATGTTTGAAGGTTAATAGTTTTAAATACTGTTACGTTGTGTTATTAAGGCAAAAATTTCGTATACGTTGGCTTGTCTAGTGGGTTTAACGTTAGACGCAGTCATGGTCTGAAAGGTGGGATTTCGGGTCGTGACAAGTTGGTATCAGAGCCCTAGGTTGCTTAGGTCTCACAACTCACGGACAACCTTGGTAGAGTCTGAGGGATCGGTACGGAGACGTCTGTATTTATCCCCCAGAGGCTGCTAAGTTAGGATACTCCTCTTCTTTTCATACTCTGTCGTGCGTAGTATATTTTGGTATACTAATCGAGTTTCTATTCTATTCTCTCGCAGATGGCGAGGACGCGTGCTTCCCTTGGTTCCGCTCAGCAGCCCGACACTCCTGCTACAGCTCCTACGAGGGGTCGAGGTCGAGGACGAGGCCGTGCTAGAGGCCGAGGCCAGGGCAGGGCTCAGCCTAGAGCAACAGCCCCATTGGAGGACCCTCAGGTCGAGTCTGACGAGGAGGTCTCAGTCCTGGCACAGGTCCCAGAGGGGTTCATAGCTACCCCAGTGCTTCAGGACGCTCTTGTCCGTCTGGTAGGATTTATGGAGAGTGTGTCTCAGGCCGGTCTTCTTCCTAAAGCTCCAGCCGGATCTCAGGCTGGGAAAGGTACCCAGACTCCTATTATTCATACACCAGAGTAGGTTGCCACTCAGTTTCAGACTCTGGCACCTCAGCCAGCCGGAGTAGCACAGCCAGGTATTGCAGCACCTGTAGCTGAGGGAGCAGCTATGTCAGTAGATGTGTTGTGGAGATTGGACAGATTCACCAAGTTATTCACTACTACTTTTACTGGTGTACCTTCAGAGGACCCACAGGATTACTTGGACAGTTGTCATGAGGTTCTTCGGAACATGGGCATAGTGGAGTCCAATGGAGTTGACTTCGCTACCTTTCGACTATCCGGCGCAGCCAAGACTTGGTGGAGGGACTACTGTTTAGCCAGACCAGCTGGGTCTGCATCCTTGACTTGGGCTAAGTTCACAGAGGTATTTCTGGGGAAGTTTCTTCCCGTTACCCAGCGAGAGGATCTTAGGAGGCAGTTTGAGCGCCTCCAGCAGGGATCTATGTCTGTTACTCAGTACGAGACCAGGTTCATCGCTCTAGCCAGGCATGCATTGATGATACTCCCCACTGATCGGGAGAGGGTTCGGAGGTTTATTGAGGGTCTAGCTCAGCCCATCAGGCTTCAGATGGCTAGAGAGTCTAGTACTGATATTTCATTCCAGGATGCGGCCGATGTAGCTAGGTGGATTGAGATGATTTTGTCACAGGGAGGTGGTCAGGGGGCTGACAAGAGGCCCCGTCATTTTGGTAGATTTAGTGGATCCTCGTCTGGAGGCAGGGATTCTTTCAGTAGGGGTCATCCACCCCTACCATTTCAGTCAGCACTTCAGGTATATCCTCGTGCACCGCCAGTTCATGTTAGCACACCACTAGCACCTATCAGTGCACAACCGCTTCAGAGTTACCAGGGTAGTTATCAGTGTCATCAGGGCCAGTTTCTGAGTCATCAACCACAACAGCAGAGATCTTGTTATAGTTGTGGTAGCCTGGGGCACATTGCCAGATATTTCCCCCGAGCTTCGAGTGGACCCCACTATCAGGGTTCCTGTAGCAGGTGCACCCTTACCCCCTCATCCAGCTAGAGGTGGTGGTCGAGGTGCCAGAGGTGGTGGTCAGGTTCATAGAGGTGGAGCACATGTCGCGAAGGGTAGAGACCAGGTTGCAACAGGTAGACCTAGGGATGTTCAGATTCGAGGGGCTCAGCCCCGGTGTTATGCTTTTCCTGCTCGTCCTGATGCTAAAGCTTCTGATGCAGTTATTACAGGTACGGTTTCAGTTTGCAGCCGAGAGGCTTCGGTGTTATTTGATCCGGGTTCTACATTCTCCTATGTGTCTTCATATTTTGCCCCTTATTTGAGTACGCCTCGTGATTCTTTGAGTACTGTTGTACATGTGTCTACACCGGTGGGCAATTCTATAGTGGTAGATCAAGTCTACCGTGCTTGCGCAATAGTTATTGGTGGTCTGGAGACTCAGGTTGACTTTTTGCTTCTTGATATGGTTGACTTTGATGTTATATTAGGGATGGACTGGTTATCTCCCTATCATGCTATTTTGGACAGTCATGCCAAGACAGTGACCTTAGCCTTGCCAGGTGTACCTCGTTTAGAGTGGAGAGGGACCTTTAGTCATTCTTCTAGTAGAGTTATTTCTTATATGAAGGCTCGGCGCATGGTCGAGAAGGGTTGTTTGGCCTATTTGGCCTATGTTCGTGATTCTAGTGCTGAGGTTCCTTCTATCGAGTCTGTGCCCGTGGTTCGCGAGTTTCCAGAGGTATTCCCTGCTGACCTGCCGGGTATGCCACCCGACAGGGATATTGACTTTTGTATTGAGTTAGCTGAGGGCACTCAGCCCATTTCTATTCCCCCGTATCGTATGGCTCCGCCAGAGTTGAAGGAATTAAAGGAACAATTACAGGATTGGTTGGACAAGGGCTTCATTAGGCCTAGTGTTTCTCCTTGGGGTGCTCCAATGTTGTTCGTGAAGAAGAAAGACGGCTCAATGAGGATGTGTATTGACTACTGGCAGTTGAATAAGGTTACTATCAAGAACAAGTATCCTTTGCCGAGGATTGATGACTGATTTGATCAGCTTCAGGGTGCCTCGGTATTCTCTAAGATAGACTTTAG
>ML245742.1:0-23304 GCA_005239495.1 Nicotiana undulata | reverse complement strand
AGGTCCAGTGCAATATCGATGGATGTACCCATTTGAGAGGTAAAATTTCATTGATATTAATTCAAGCACTTCATTTTCATCATGATAAATAACTCACAATTTGAGCTTATGTGTTATTTCCAGAAACCTTCAAAAATTGAAAAATAATGTTCGAAATAAGACACAAGTTGAAGGATCTATGTGCAATGCGTATATAGTTGAGGAAGCTTCATCTTTTTGTTCACACTACTTCGAACCTCATGTTTACACAAGGCATAGGAAAGTTCCACGGAATGATGATGGTGGTATAAGTGAAAGGTATGAACGCGATGGTAATCTTTCTATATTTACCTATCCAGATAAAGCATTTGGGAGATGTAAACCAAGATATATCACTGAAGAAGAACTTGATGCAGCTCATATTTATATTTTATTAAATTGCGCAGAAGTACACCCATATATTGAGTAAGACTTCAAGCTTTTGTTTTCATTTATAGATTAGCAAAATCATCAAAACACTTAACATATAATTTTCTTGGATGTGATTCAAAGGACTTTTATTGACTCCCTTCATCAAAATTTCCCACAAATTACGGAGAATGAAGTATATAGGAAACTTGATGAAGATTTTGCATCATGGTTTAAAAGATATGTGAGTACTTTTACAATATCCTTCCACTTACCTCACTTATGATAAACTCTAATTATTTTTCTTTTATAGGCACGAGACCACATAGATAATCAGTTCATCAAGGCCCTTGCAGAAGGTCCCGAACAGCGCAACCATGGACTGGTTATATTGTCAACGGCTTTAAATTTCACACTAAAAGCCGCAGTTATTCTAGAGAATCTAACAACAGTGGTGTATGCATAAAAGGAACTAATTATAGTGCAGATAATAGTGACTTCTATGGTGTGCTAACTGATATCCTTGAATTGGAGTACAAGGGTAGTGAGTATATAAAGAGAACTGTTTTATTCAAGTGCGAGTGGTTTGATCCCACACCAAAGGCAGGAATGAAGATTCACCCACAATATAAACTTGTGGATATCAACCATGAAAATAAATTAAAAAGTATGAACCATTTGTTTTGGCAATGAAAGCGGCTCAAGTGCATTATACAGCTTATCCTAGCTTACGGTGTGATAAGAGTGACTAGTGGGCTGTGTGCAAAATAAAAGCACGGGGTGTTGTGGACATGCCTCCATCATCTTCACAGTCAACTCCGATAGATGGTGTTGACCCATTCCAATCTGATGAAGATGGTTTAACATTTGGTGTGATACCTGACAATGAAACTATTCTCCTGAATGATCCAAATGGTGCATTCATAAACATAAGAGACGAGGATGATGGTTTAGATGATGAGGTAGAACTTCATGTTGAACTTGGATCGTATGAAGATGAGGATGAGGATAATTAGGATGAAGAGCCATATGATGAAAATGACAGTGAATAGAGTCAAGGTGCTTCAACCTCTTCAACTATTGATTTTACATTTCTAGAGAAAAATGTTCCTAGATTTCAGATTTTATGGGTTCTTGTTTTTTTTTTGAACTTAAGTATTTGTATTTAATAGTTATTTCGCTTGCTTGTTTGACCGGTTACCCTCACTTTCATTTTGTGAGGAGTAGTAGTTGTATTTTGCAAGTGCAGTAAGAAATACTTATAAAGTAAATTTGTTTCTTTTCAGATGTTTGTCTTTTTAATCTGCCATATCTAGATTAATACTTGTATGCCTTATTTTTTCATAGCATTATGTTCTTGGAGTAATGTTTCAGTTAATTACTCTTGGAATAATATATCAATTAACTACTTATTAATGTATCCATAGATTTGATCATTATTCATCAATTATGTTATTTGTTCATCCACATATGACTTTGGAATTGCAGATATTGAACCTAGGGGAGGTGGAGCACGTAGATATGCTGAAAACAGAAATGCAAACTCACAGAGATCTCCTGAGATGTTGAGTCCCACATCTGATCAGTCACATGAACCTCCAGTTATAGAAACACCACATTCGAATGCAGCTATAAACAGATCCTTACCATTTTCATCTTCTGATCTTGGTACACCTGGAGATGAAATCCGATCAACAAGTTTGTCAAACACAATTGGTGGTAACCGTGTCCCAGTTACAATCGTCCTTGGAGTGTAAGAGTACAAGTGTCACATATTTATATTTTTTTCATTTATTTTTGTTTCGTGCTTATCTGTTGTGTATATGTGCATCTTTTCAACATTAGGAGTACATGGCAGGAGATACAATTTTAGTTGATCGTTTGTTATAAATAAAATACTCAATAATGTCGTTGATGTGTGCTAATAGCTTAATGTTTTTAAACTGGATCAGTATCCTATTTTGACTTTGGATTGTTAAATATGAAGTTCGTGATTGTAAAATATTGTCTGCATAAGTGTATGACACCACTGTTGCTACTTTATCTTTTGTCATCTTGTACAACACCCTTTCCCATAATTTAAACAGTTCAAAATCTGTGATACCATCTGATAAATAATTTGTTATATTTTTGGAATGAAAAGAATAATATATATTATCAGTGCATCTTTGTGAAGTCATACCTGATAGTTTAGAATCTAGAAAGATAGATACATGTTTAGACTATTGGGACAGACATGTTGAGGCACAATTTGTTATAGTATTCTAGTTAGGTTGTAACAACTCATTTACTGCAATTCGTTTCTTATTTACTCAAGTCTGAAGACGGGCAATCAAGTCGCTTGATCTGTCACAAAAATCTTCAAGGAGAAACTGGATCATGAAGGACATAATTGAAAGTCTGTTACACCAGAGACAAAAGACTTCTATTGGAAAGAGTTTAAGGTAAAGTTATAGTACTAATTATCATTTTAATAATGGACTTTGTACATTTTAAATTTCTGTTGTATCAATCTAGTGTTTCATCTGTTCTGTGCGCATTTCAGAAAACACTGCTTCGGGGCTTCTGACATCTTTGATTTGATTAATACTACGGCGGGTAGCCAAACAAAATCTGGTTAGTAGTCTTCAATGTCGAGATGCATAGGATATATGGAATGATTATGATGAACTAATAAAAAAATGCATTAGAAGTATGATTTAGTTTGCTAGGGAGAATGAAGTTCTTTACTTTGTTAGTTTCTGGACAGATAATTTCAGTAGTCCGGCCTAAAATGTGAGAGAAATCATGATATCGTGAATGAGATCCTAATTATTTGATCTACTGCTATTAATTCTATCGGAAGTAGACTGTTATCCATCTCTTACATCTTTGAAAAACCTTGTAATCATGGTTAAGTCCTTCTAGTTTTGTCATACTGGTGCATTTTTCTTCAGAATATCCTTCTGCCGAGTACATATGTGATACATTTATCAGAATTTCACGATACTTGAATTCCTCTTATTGAAATATCTTGTATTTGTTGCATAATTAGTGAAGAAAAACAATCATAATCCTTATATATAACAGCTTTTTTAATGTCCAAGACTACTTAGTTTTAGTGCTTTTATTCTGCAATAAATACCTACACATCAGTAATGCAAGATAAAAGTATGAAAAATAGAAAACTTAATACCTTAATATTAATGTACTAGTTAGTTTCCCTTTCTGCCAAATGTACAAATGTCATGAAGTAACTATTGCATGAATTATTTTAAGATCTCATATTGTCACGACCCAAAATACTCACTCAGGTCGTGATGGCGCCCAAGAGCGGGGTCCGGCAAGCCAACACTCAATTTACTATGGGTTCTTTCTCATTTGATTAAATATTTCAACATATACCAAGTTTTAAAGCTCAAACCATAAATCGAGAAGGATAGTTAACCAGTTTTAACCAAAAACAGTCATAAGGAGGTGTGAGCCAATATATGTACAGTCCCCTAATCCATAATAACTACCGCGTGTGTGCCAGGAACTAGTGTCACAAGTCCTACGGGCATAGTAACAGAATATACAAAAGATATAATATACAGTCCCACCGTCTGAAAGAAATAGACGGGAGGTAGCGAAAGAAAACTCCATGGTGCTTCCGAGGATCGTCAGGAGAAGCAGCTCACCGTGAAGTTAGGTCCAGCTATAATCAGAATCTAGCTCCGTCCTGATAACCAGAAGCACCAGCCTCAGAACCTGTACAATTAAGTACAGAAGCATAGCATGAGTACATAAATAATTATGTACCCAGCGAGTATCCCGTCTAATCTCGAAGAAGTAGTGACGAGAGGTCGACTTGACACTCACTAAGGTCCAACAATATAATATAACAGAATATGATGAAAGCGGTAGGCATGTAAAGGTAGTAAAACATCAGATATTAAAGGCACTGAAACCCAAATAGACACTGGAAGTAAATAAACAATTACTAATTCATTTTTCCCCAAATATCTGTCAAATCAATATCCATGAAAACATCAACACTTTATCAGGCACATACGGGATAAGGACAAACGGCCTGAGCCATAAAATGATCATATATGTGCACTGCCGAGGGTCAAACGGCCCGAACCATAAGTGCATCTTTCAATCTCGCCATGGCATATGGCCCGCTCCCATGAGAGTGGGGGAAATAACACACCGCTCGCGGAATGTAAATTGCGAAGTGGTCACATGCACACACAATATTCCCTTAAATTTACTTTCCATACACAATTCCTTCAAATTATCAAATTCCATAAATCTTAGAGAAACGGTGCTACATAAAGTCATGCATTCAAGAAGCATATAATTCATTTCTAGGATAAACACAAGGCATGATGTGGGCCTAACTACCCGGACATAACAATAATAGCCGCTACGTACGGACGCTCGTCACTTGGTACGTACATAGCCCCCACAAACATTAACACATAGCATTTAGATCACCTATGGGGACAATTTACTCTTACAAGGTTAGAAAGGATACTCACCTCGTGTCGAACCTACTCCCCGGGTCAAGATTGCGCCCGAAACTCCGAACTCGTCACACAAGGACTCGAAACTAATCAAACATTACGTAAATATATCAAATTATACTCAAAGCAGGGAATTCTCCTACTTACTTAGTCAATTCATCATTCTTCAAGAAATCTCAAAATTCACCCCCGGGCCCGCACGCTCGGATTCCGAAAATTCTCGAAGGAAACACTCACCCATAACCTAAGGATCGTTAATATATGATTTTTGTATGATTTTATAGCCAAATTCACGGGTAATTCCCTAAATTCTCGAAAGCCCTAGGTTACTACCCAATTCCTTGATTTTCACTAATTAGGTAGTTAATTTAACTAGTAATCCAAGTATTAAACTAACACTAGGGTAGAATCTACTTACCTCTTCAGTAGCTAGGTCGTGGGGCAACTTTCCCAAGCTCTCAAGGCATCTAATGGTGGAAGAAATTGAGAAAAATGAACATTTCCCGTGTTTTAAAAGAACACACTTCCTACAGTGGTTCCGCACCAGCGGCTCAAGGACCGCACCTGCGGTCTCTCACCTGCGAGAAGAGTCTCGCACCTCCGGAAGTGGACAAGAGTACCTGGGCTCGCACCTGCGGTTAGGAGTCCGCACCTACGGGAAAAGGCCCGCACCTGCGAGAAATGGGCAGCCCACCTGGGGGTCGCACCTGCGTGGCTGGGACCGCAGGAGCGGTCTCGCACCTGCGACTAGGCAACCGCACCTGCGGTCACACCAGATCAGGTGCACCAGCAACTGCTTCAGCTGGGTTTTGGCCTTGTTTGGTGCCCGAGAGGCACCTGGGCCCGCCCGAGAACCTGTCCAATTATACCAACAAGTCCCAAATCATAATACAGACTCGCTCGAGCCTTCGGAACACTCAAAACAACGCTAAAACTCAATATCACCCTCAAAACCCCTACAGATAAAACTTAAGAACTTCAAGTTCTTGAAATCGGTATCAATGCGCCGAACCGACCTATACTACTTGGAATGACACCAAATTTTGTGAGTAAGTCATAAATGACATAACGGAACTATTCCCGGTCTCGGAATTCCATTCAGACCTCGAAAACACAAAAACACGTTCCAAACCAAATTTCAAACTTAAGGAAACTCTTATTTCGATATTCGGCGGCGAAACGCTCCCGGGTCATCCAAAACCCATTCCGAACATACGCCCAAGTCCGAAATCATCATACGAAGCTACCGGAACTGTCGAAACTCGATTCCGAGGTCGTTTACTCAAAATGTTGACCGAAGTAAAACTTGGCCAAAAAGGTCAACCTTAAGGAACTAAGTGCTCCTATACCACTCTAAACACTTCCGAATCCCGAACCACCCATCCTTGCAAGGCATAAATCACAATAAGCCGCTATGGGAAGTTTCATTTAGGGAAACGGGGTCCGACAATGTAAATTGACCGGTCGGGTCGTTACATTCTCCACCTCTTAAACAAACGTTTGTCCTTAAACAAGTCTAGAATCATACCTGAAGTGCTGAATAAGTGCGGATATCTGCTCCGCATGTCCTCCTCGGACTCCCTGGTCGCCTCCTCGGGTGGTTGGCCTCTCCATTGGACCTTTACGGCAGAAACTCTCTTGGATCTCAACTAGCGATCTTGTCTATCAATAATAGAAACTGGCTCCTCCTCGTAGCCCAACCTCTCATCCAACTGAATAGTGTTGTAATCAACCACGTGAGAGAAGTCGGCATGATACCTCCAGAGCATGGATACATGAAAGACCGGAACTCCTGATAAGCTGGGAGGTAAGGCTAGCTCATAAGCAACCTCCACAACTCGCCTCAACACCTCGAAGGGACCGATAAACCTCGGGCTCAACTTACCCTTCCTTCCGAACCTCATAATACCCTTCATCGGCGAGACCTTCAACAGTACCTTGTCTCCCTCCATATGTGATACATCGCACGCCCTCTGATCCGCGTAACTCTTCTGTCTGGACTGCGCTGTGCGGAGCCTTTCCTAAATCAACTTTACCTTCTCTAAGGCATCCTTCACCAGGTCGGTGCCATATAACTTAGCCTCGCCAGGCTCAAACCACCTGATAGGAGAACGACATCGCCGACCATACAAAGCCTCAAATAGAGCCATCTTGATGCTAAACTGATAACTATTATTGTAAGCAAACTCGGCCAAAGGCAAGAACTGGTCCCACTGACCTCCAAAGTCAATCACACGTGCCTTGAGCATGTCCTCCAATATCTGAATTGTACGCTCTGACTGACCATCAGTCTGAGGGTGAAATGTTGTGTTGAGATCTATCTTGGTACCCATCTCACTATGCAATGCTCTCTAGAAGTGCGAGGTAAACTGAGGACCTCGATCTGATATAATGGACACCGGCACACCATGCAACCGGACTATCTCCCGAATGTTGATATGGGCCAACCTCTCAGAAGTATATGTAGTAGCCACTGGAATGAAATGTGTCAATTTGGTCAATCTATCCACAATGACCCAAACCGCGTCAACCTTCCGCAAAGTCTGAGGCAACCCAACCACGAAATCCATAGTGATGCGCTCACATTTCCACTCAGGAATGGGCATCTGTTGAAGTAGGCCTCCTGGCCTCTAGTACTCATACTTAACCTGTTGGCAATTAAGACACCTAGCCACATACTCCACAATGTCCCTATTCATCCGCCTCCACCAGAAATGCTGCTTCAAATTACGATACATCTTCGTAGCACCAGTATGAACAAAATATCGAGAACTGTGTTCCTCTTCTAGAATCCTCCCTCTAAGGCCATCGACATTAGGAACACATCAACGACCCTGAAGTCTCAGAACACCATCCTCGCCAATAGTAACCTCCTTGGCACCACCCTGAATCACTGTCTCCCTAAGCTCTGCTAAGCACGGATCATCAAACTGTCGAGCCTTAATCTCTCTCAATAACGAAGACTGAGAAACCACATGTGCTAAAACCCGACGAGGCTCTGAAAAGTCTAACCTCACCAAGCGATTAGCCAAGGACTGAATGTCCAAGTCTAGAGGTCTCTCCTCTGCTGCAATATAAGCCAAGCTACCCATACTCTCTGCCTTCCTGCTTAAGGCATCTGCTACCACATTTGCCTTGCCCGGATGATAAAGAATGGTGACATCATAATCCTTCAACAACTCAAGCCATATGTGCTTCCTCAAATTAATATCCCTCTGCTTGAATAAGTGTTGCAAGTTGCGGTGGTCTGTATAAACCTCACAGGACACTCCATACAAGTAATGCCTCCAAATCTTAAAAGCATGAATAATCGCCAACAACTCTAAATCGTGCAAAGGGTAATTCTTCTCATGAACCTTCAGCTGGCGCGAAGCATAAGCAATAACTCTCCTTTCCTGCATCAATAAGCACCCCAAGCCAACGTGTGAAGCGTCGCAATATACTGTATACATCCCAGAACCTGATGGCAATACCAGAACTGGTGCTGAAGTCAATGCTGCCTTGAGCTTTTGAAAGCTCGCCTCACACTCGTCGGACCACCGGAACAGGGCATTATTTTTTAGTCAATCTAGTCAATGGGGCTGCAATAGAAGAAAACCCTTCCACAAATCAACGGTAATAGCCTGCTAGACCTAAGAAACTCCTGATCTTTGTAGCTGAAGTAGGACGCGGCCAACTCTGAACTGACTCAATCTTCTGAGGATCAACCTTGATACCCTCTCCGGATACCACATGCCCAAAGAATGCCATGGAATCTAACCGGAACTCACACTTGGAGAACTTAGCATATAGCTTCTGTTCCCGCAAGGTCTGGAGCACAAATCTCAAATGCTGCTCGTGCTCCCCCAAGCTACGTAAGTAAATCAAGATGTCATCAATAAAGACAGTGACAAAGGAATCAATATACGGCTTGAACACCTTATTCATCAAGTCCATGAATGTTGTTGGGGCGATAGTTAAGCCAAAGGACATCACTAGGAACTTATAGTGGCCATATCTCGTACGGAAAGCAGTCTTCGAAAAATCTGAGGCTCGAATCTTCAACTGATGATATCCCGATCTCAAATCAATCTTAGAAAACACCCTAGAACATAAGCAAGATAGGCCAGACAACCCTTCTCGATCATATGTCGAGCCTTCAGGAATGAAATAACCTGGCTGACTGCACTAACTAAGGAACCTCTCCACTCCAGCCTAGGCGACTCAGGCATGGCTAAAGTAACTGTCTTGGCATGGAAATCTAACACGGCATGATAAGGGGATAGCCAATCCATGCCTAAAATAACCTCAAAATCAACCATATCGAGCAATAAAAGGTCTGCTCTAGTCTCGAATCCACAAAATATAACCACACAGGACCAGTAAACTTGGTCTACCACCACAGAATCGCCCACAGGAGTGGACACATATATAGGGGAACCCAAGGACTCACGAGGAACATCTAGTAAATGAGCAAATAAGGCTGAAACATATGAATAAATGGATCCTGGATCAAATAATACTGAAGCCTCTCTACCACATACTGAGATAATACTTGTGATCACGGCGTCTGAGGCCACTACATATGATTTGGCCGGTATAGCATAGAATCTGGCTGGAGCACCGGAATACTGAGCCCCACCAGAGTGAACAGGAGCTAACGGACCTCCCCCTGACTGGCCTCCACCTCTAGGACGACCCATGTCGACCTGTCCTCCACTTCTAGGTGGCCGAACTGTTGGTGCTGGACCCATAGACTGATAACCGTGTTGCACTGATTTGCCCTGAAGCCTGGGACAATGCCTATGCATATGACCTAGATCCCCACACTCAACAACCTCTAGGTACCATAGCCTACTGCCCTGAAGAAGAATCCTGAATGGCCGGAGAGCGATGTGAACCCTATGGCATAGCACTGAAGTAGGGACTGGAGGATCTTGGATGACTGGAATAACCACTAGGTGAACTCTGAATGGCTGGAGAGCGGTAGGAACGCTCTGGCATGGCGCTGAAATGAGCTCTCGCTGGAACACCTCGGGGAGGTGGTGGAAGTGCTGAATATGAAGGCCTGCTGGGATGACCACTACCAAACTGACCTCTGCCCCTAGCTGGGGTACCTTTGAAATCTCTTGAGAATCTTTCCCTCTTGTCCTGCAGCCCCTGCTCCCTACTCCTTGACCGATACCCCTCGATCATGCGAGCAATCTCTACCACGAGCTGATAATGAGTACCCATCTCCACCTCTTGGGCCATGGTGGCCCTAATACCTGGATGCAAAACTCTCTCGGCATCAGTAGGTAGTATCATGAGTGCATGGAGTGACAGCTCTGA
This sequence comes from Nicotiana undulata, assembly GCA_005239495.1. Classification (NCBI taxonomy): domain Eukaryota; kingdom Viridiplantae; phylum Streptophyta; class Magnoliopsida; order Solanales; family Solanaceae; genus Nicotiana; species Nicotiana undulata. Next base: position 13,117 of record ML245742.1, on the reverse strand, counting down.
AAATCTGGCCTCATAATCTCACTAACATTTGTCCCTGCTTCAGTTTCTCAAACTGATACCGCAGCTCTTCCCTCTCGGAGGGTGGAATATATCTGTCCAAAAACATTCGAGTGAACTGCTCCCAAGTGACAAGAGAAGAATCTTTTGTTCTGCTGAGAATATAGGACTGCCACCACCTGCGAGCTCTGCCCTCCAATCGAAAGGTACTAAAATCCACTTCATGGGCCTCTAGTATCCTCAAGTTGTGTAGTCTGTCCCTGCACCTGTCAATGAAATCCTGGGCATCCTCGCCTCGCTCACCTCCGAAGATTGGAGGGTGAAATCGAGTCCATCTATCCAATAACTTCTGCGGATCGCCGTCCGCAGCTGGTCTGGGCTCAAGTGCTGCTTCTACAGGCTGGACCCACCCATGGGCAGTGTACCCAGGATATGATGAAATGCTCTGTCTGACCTGCAGCCTGGGCAGTAGGGGTCTGGACTCCCCGTCCCGCATGAGAAGTGGCAGGATCTGCTGGAAATAAACCAGCCTGGGACATAGTGTCCATATATCTCATCATACGGCCCATGACCTCCTGGAATCCTAGTGCCGTCATGAAGTCCACTGGAGAAGGATCTGCTGGAGGCACCTCATCCTGCTCCTCTATGATAGGGTCCTCCGATGGTGGTGCAACCGGAATAGATCTGGGATGCCCTCATCCCCTACCTCGGGCCGGTGCCCTTCCCCGGCCTCGGACAGCGAGGGTAGCGGCATCTCCCGGGTCTAGAACATCGGAAGCGCGCGTTCTCACCATCTGTGAGAGAATAGAAGAATGAGTTTTAGTACACTATCGACTGCACGATAGAATATGAATAAACAGAGGTTTCCTAACACCCTATAGCCTCCTAAAGATAAGTACAGACGTCTCCGGATCGATCCGCAAGACTCTACTGGGCCTGCCCGTGACTCGTGAGACCTACGTGAACCTAGAGCTCTGATACCATGTAGTCACGACCCAAAATTCTAACTCAGGTCGTGATGGCGCCCAACAGTGGGGTCAGGCAAGCCAACACTCAATTTACTATCGGTTCTTTCTCACTTGATTAAACATTTAAACATATACCAAGTTTTAAAGCTCGAACCATAAATCAAGAAGGATAGTTAACCAGTTTTAACCAAAAACAGTCATAAGGAGGCGTGAGCCAATATATGTACAGTCCCCTAATTCATAATAACTATCGCGTGTGTGCCAGGAACTAGTGTCACAAGTCCTACGCGCATACTAACAGAATATACAAAAGATATAATATACAGCCCCACTGTTTGAATGAAATAGACGGGAAGTAGCAAAAGAAAACTCCATGGTGCTGCCGAGGATTGTCAGGAGAAGCAGCTCACCGTGAAGTCAGGTCCAGCTATAATCAGAATCTAGCTCCGGTCTGATAACCAGAAGCACCAGCCTCAGAACCTATACAATTAAGTACAGAAGCGTAGCATGATCACTTAAATAATTATGTACCCAGTGAGTATCCCGTGTAATCTCGAAGAAGTGGTGACGAGAGGTTGACTTGACACTCACTAAGGTCCAACAATATAATATAATAGAATATGATGAAAGTTGTAGGCATGTAAAGGTAGTAAAACAATAGATATTAAAGGCACTGAAACCCAAATAGACACTGGAAGTAAATAAACAATTACTACTTCATCTTTCCCCAAACATCTGTCAAATCAATATCTATGAAAACATCAACACTTTATCATGTGCATACGGGATAAGGACAACCGGCTTGAGCCATAAAATGATCATATTTGTGCACTGCTGAGGGTCGAACGGCCCGAACCATTAGTGCATCTTTCAATATCGCCATGGCATACGGCCCGCTCCCATGAGAGTGGGGGAAATAACACTTCGCTCGCGGAATGTAAATTGCGAAGCGGTCACATGCACACACAATATTCCCTTAAAACTACTTTTCATAAACAATTCCTTCAAATTATCAAATTCCATAAATCTAATAGAAACAGTGCTACATAAAGTCATGAATTCAAGAAGCATATAATTCATTTCTAGGAAAAACACAAGGCATGATGTGGGCCTAACTACCCAGACATAACAATAATAGCCGTTACGTACGGACTCTCGTCACTTGGTACGTACGTAGACCCCATAAACATTAACACATAGCATTTAGATCACCTATGGGGATAATTCCCTCTAACAAGGTTAGAAAGGAGACTCACCTCGTGTCGAACCTACTCCCCGGGTCAAGATTACGCCCGAAACTCCGAACTCGTCACCCAAGGACTCAAAACTAATCAAATGTTACGTAAATATATCAAATTATACTCAAAGCAGGGAATTCTCCTACTTACTTAGTCAATTCATCATTCTTGAAGAAATCCCAAAATTCCCCGTAATATATAATTTTTGTATGATTTCATAGCCAAATTCACGGGTAATTCCCTAAATTATCGAAAGCCCTAGGTTACTACCCAATTCCTTGATTTTCACTAATTAGGTAGTAAACTTAGCTAGTAATTCATGTATTAAACTAACACTAGTGTAACGACCCGGTCGGTCGTTTTGAGAGTTAGCGCCCCGATCCCCTTATAACTGCTTCTCCCATGCCTTATTATGTTAATGGAACTTGTCGGAGCGTTGAGCGGTGAAATTCGGTGTGATTTTGGTCATATAGTCCTTTAAGGTGAATTTCAGCTTCAGAAATTGAGCCGTAGCTAGAGCTGTGTGAAGACGGATCTGGAATGGAGTTTCGTCGACTCTGTTAGCTCCGTTGAGTGATTTAATGGTTAGGAGCGTGTTTGGAATATGTTTTCGAGGTCGGATGTAGATTTAGGCTTGAATTGACAAAAGTTAGAATCTCAGCGATTTTGGCCGTTAGGTGAGATTTTGATATCGGACTCGGAATGGAATTCCAAAAGCGACATCAGGTCCAGAATGTCATTTATGACCTGTGTGCAAAATTTGAGGTCATTTGGATGAGTTTAGACGTGTTTCGGCGTCAAGTGTGAATTCTTGAAAATTCCTAAGTTCTTAGGCTTGAATCTATGCATATTTGAGTATTTTGATGTTACGGGACGTGTTTGTAAGGCTCGAGCAAGTTTGAATAAGGTATTTGGGTTAGTTGGTAGGTTTCTTTGAGGTCCCGGGGGCCTCGGATCTTTTTCGGATGCTCAACGGGATAGTTTTGGTCTTAAAGGGACATCAGATTTTATGTTACTGGTTTTCTCTTATGCGTTCGCATGAGTGGGGCCGCGAACGCATAGGCTTGTTGGGCTCCAGGTGATATTAATTCTTCATGTTCGCGGGCAGTAGGGTGTGTTCGCATAGTTGATTCAGGCGCTTCATCGCGAACGCAGGGTCCTCTTCGCGTTCGCATAGGCTTAGGATGGGGTCCCAGGGGTTAGGGGCCATTACCCTTCGCATTCGGAGGTCTGGGACCGCGTTCGCATAGAGTTTAGGGAGTTGGGCCTTCGCGTTCGCAGACCTTACCTCGTGTTCGCATAGGCCATCTTGAGGGCCCATAGATTTTACCCTTCGCGTTCGCGGTGGTCCCTTCGTGTTCGCGGTGGTCCCTCCGCGAACACATAGAGCAATAACTGGGCAGACTATTAAATATCCAATTCGAAGGTTTAAGCCTATTTTCACCATTTTTTAATTATGGGAGCTCGGGAGAGGCAATTTTTGAGGGACTTTCCACTTGTGTATTCAAGGTAACCGATTTCTAACCATCATAGGTTAATTTCCATGATTCTAATCCTAAATTCCACCCTTAATTTCGAGATTTTTGAGTAGAAGCTTGGGAAAAATGGAAGAAACTTGTTAGACCAAATTTTGGGTTTTTGATTGGGTATTTGACCTCCGATGTGAGAGATTCTTATATGGTTAGACTCGTGGGGAAATGAGGGTTCGGGAAATGTAAATCTTACCTGATTCCGAGACGTGGGCCCGGTGGGCGTTTTGGTCAAAATTCCTAGTTTCGTGTATTAGCTTCGAATTAATTAGTTACTTTGATTTCTTGAAATGATATTTACAATATGTAATCGAATTGAATAGATTTGAGCCGACTGGAGTTGGATATTCGTGGAAAGAGACTGGTACATAGTTGATTTACGCAGTCGAGGTAAGTGGTTTGCCTAACTCTATGTTGGGGATGTTTCCCTTAGGCATTTTAACTGATTTTTCACTATAAAAACCCTATGTACGTGAGGTGACGGGTGCGTGCATGGGTTATTTCACTGGATTTCCTTAGTTCCTTCTATGTCATACCTCATTTTCAATTCTATTATTATTGTGATCATTTTAAACTGAGTAGCAACTTAAGATTTAAACACGTCAACCGATTTTATCTGATTTTCCACTCACTACTACTATTTGAACCTTGATGAAGTATTTTACTCTATATTTCCTACTATTTTCATAAATTATTGAATTACGCTGCATCCGGTATATATCTTGCATAGCATATTTAAATTGGGACTACAGACCGAGATCCGGGAGCTTTCCCCCTGTACTGCATAACATACTTAAATTGGGACCACGGATCGAGATCCGGGAGATTTGCCCCTGTACTGCATAGCATAGTTAAATTGGGACTATGGACCGAGATCCGGGAGCTTTCCCCCTGTACTGCATTGCATATTTACGTTGGGACTACGGGCTGAGACCCGGGAGTTTTCCCCTTGTATTGTATTGCACGATTATCTATTAAGTTATATGATGTGCTGAGTTGAGGGCTACTTTACATTATTCCGTCTAGCTTTACTTTAAATTTCCTTTAATCATTTCCATTTATTTGCAACTGTTAAATTATAACTGTTTTATTTGCAAACTCAGTAGAGCCTCAACTTGACCTCGTCTCTACTTGACTGGGGTTAGGCTTGGAACTTACTGAGTACCGAATGTGGAGTACTCACGCCCTTCTGCGCATGTTTTCCCCATGTACAGATCCAGGTACCAGTACGCAGTATCGAGGTTAGGAGCAGCAGCAGCTCTTGGAGATCGTGAGGTATTTCTGTCGCGTCAGCAGAACCTTCCGAGTCCCCTTCCTTATTCTAGTATAGTCATAGTACTTAGACATAAATACTTTCCAGTTTCGTTGTATAGAGCTATAGTGTACAGCTTGTGACGTTGTTGATATTCTGGGTTTTAGGCAGAGTAAAGCTGTAAATGCCGAGCGACACCGTTTAATAGTATTGCTTTTGCTTCTTCCTCTATTATTGTGTTGTTTTTTAGATTTTGATTTCCGCACATCTTAGGCTTACCTAGTCGTATAGACTAGGTTCCGTCACGAAACCCTGCGGAGGGAAATTTGGGTCGTGACAACTAGGGTAGAATTTACTTACCTCTTCAGTAGCTAGGTCGTGGGGCGGTTTTCACAAGCTCTCAAGGCCTCTAATGGTGGAAGAAATGGAGAAAAATGAACATTTCCCGTGTTTTAAAAGAACACACTACCTACAGTGGTTCCACACCTCCGTCTCAAGGACCGCACCTGCGAGAAGAGTCTCGCACCTGCGGAAGTGGACAAGAGGGCCTAGGCTCGCACCTGCAGTCAGGAGTCCGCACTAGTGGCTCCGCACCTGCAGGAATAGGCCCGCACCTGCGAGAAATGGGAAGCCCACCTGGGGGTCGCAGCTGCGAGGCTGGGACCGCATGAGCGGTCTCGCACCTGCGACTGGGCAACCACACCTGCGGTCACACAAGATCAGGTGCACCAGCAACTGCTTCAGCTAGTTTTTGGCCTCGTTGGTGCCCGAGAGGCACCTGGGCACACCCGAGCCCCTGTCGAATTATACCAACAAGTCCCAAATCATAATACGGACTCGCTCGAGCCTTCAGAACATCCAAAACAATGCTAAAACTAAAAATCACCCTCAAAATCCCTAAAGATCAAACTTAAGAACTTCAAGTTCTTGAATTCGGTAGCAATGCGCCGAACCGGCCTATACTACTCGGAATGACACCAAATTTTGCGAGCAAGTCATAAATGACATAACGAGACTATTCCCTATCTCGGAGATCCATTTGGACCACGAAAATACAAAAACACGTTCCAAACCAAATTTCAAACTTAAGGAAACTCTTATTTCGATATTGGGCGCCGAAATGCTCCCGGGTCATCCAAAACCCATTCCGAACATATGCCCAAGTTCGAAATCATCATACGAAGCTACCGGAACCGTCAGAACTCGATTATGAGGTCGTTTACTTAAAATGTTGACCGAAGTCAAACTTGGCCAAAAAGGTCAACCTTAAGGAACTAAGTGTTCCTATACCACTCTAAACACTTCTCCCGAACCACCCATCCCCGCAAGTCATAAATCACAATAAGCCTCTATGGGAAGTTTCATTTAGGGGAACGGGGTCCGATAATGCAAAACGACCGGTCGGGTCGTTATACGTATTTCCTTCAACTTCTGGAATATACATATGTTGAACTATATAGGTTCTGGTCCAAGCTTCGTCATTTATCAACCTTGACAGAGAAATTCTAGGACTGCTCTGATCTGCAGTGCCTAGTGTTCGAGAAGAACTAGGGGAAATTTATAATGACCACAACATTAAGGATGGAATAAACATAAACTTTTTGCAGTCACCAGCTGAGGTAGAGCATTATAGTTCTTTTGAGTTCTCAACTAACTTTTGTTCTCCCAAAGCTGCTTCAATATCTTTGTTTCTCTCAACCTGGTCGGCAGCAATACCATCCCCTTTGATCGTTTCCTCATTTACATGTCCAGGGACACACAAGTCACTCATATCATCTAGATTTGAGTATAATTTCGGATCCCTGCCTGTCTCATCTATGCATTTCTGCTCAAGGTTTATGTTAGTAAAAGTGGAATTCTCTGATTCTTCATAAGCATGGACCTCAGGTACAAAATCCGATTCAGTATCACTAACATTCTCCTGAATCACATTGCGGAAGCTCTCTGTCTCAAAACTCACTCGTTCACTGGGAAGATTGCCCGCACCATTCCTGCAAGTGGAACCACAACTCACTTCCTTGGCATCCTCAGATGAGGCCGCATTAGTGTCTTGCACTACGCCCACAGAGGTATCATCCTCACTAGAATTTTGGAGATCACTAGCAGTTTCCAATATCTCATTTTCCCAAGAACTAGATGACTCTTCAGTTACTCCATCCTTCCGACACTCACGCTCATAGATGGCTTCAGAAATTCCTTGTACCCTTTCAAAATTAACTGCCTGCTGACTTATTTCAACATATATATTCTCTAGTTGATCTTCACAGGCTTCTTGTATCTCACTTGAACGAGGACTTCCATTGAGATCAGGCACATTAACAGCACTCTTTGAATTTTGTTTATCAGCAACACTTGGAGCCATACTTGTCTCCTGATCATCCTCACTCTTCTCAGATTATCCCAGCCTACTATCAGCTTATTCAGCCTCCTGACTTGCTTCAGTCTTTTTACGCTTTGTGAATTTATCTGCTCGGTTCTCTATTTCTTCAGTTTCTTCATACTGACAAGGCTCTATGGTTTAGTGTTGGAATTTCTCCCATTGGTTTGGCGTAATCAGGTCCTTCACCAAGCTATATGGTCTTGTTACTTGTATTCATCTCCTTAAGCTTGTATACATGTCTATTATCCTCCACAGACGAATGAGAGTGATTTCTCTCAACCTGCTGAGATGCCATGGTTTCTATATTATCTTTTCTACTGCTTACCACTTCCGGAAACCAATTTCCTGCTACATTTCCTTGAGATGCTTTAGCATTTTCATTGTGGGTATTCTGCTTAACCATTCCAGCAACCTATTTTGTTGTCTTGGGATCACAGTTCTGTCACGACCCAAACTAGAGGATCATGACTAGCACCCGGGCCATATTTGCCGAGCACTAACGTACATTTTATCTAGTCTTCTTTATTATCTTTAAGGGATAACGAGATCAATAAAATGGTAGATATGGACCATGAACATACATCACATGGGATGACTAGATTGCTAAGAAACTACATAAAAGGTACGAGCTACAACGCTGCCATGAAAGACTATACAACAAAAATTAGCCAACAAAGGCATACCAAACTATACATGAGTCGACACTTGTCTATGAGCCTCTAAAGAAGCATAATAATGCAACATAGCCGGAACAGGGCCCCAACATACCCATAACATCTATAACAAAATGCATACCAAGTCCACGGCAAGTCCGGAGAAGGGATCTCGCCTATAACCGCTGAACAGGAAAGCCTACTGTGGTGGGGGAGCTGCGTCTACCTGTCTATCAGGACCTGCAGCACGACATGCAGCATCCACAAATAAAAAGGACGTCAGTACGAATAAAGTACTGAGTATGTAAGGCAGAAAAGCATAAATAAGAACAGTAATGTAAAAAGAGATGTAGGAGATACAACATGTAGCATATGAGTGCTTCTAAGAGACAGTAACATGAAATGCATCATACATATATACACTCTTTTTAAAACATCCGCCTCTGTGGGCATCATCATCATCATAGAACATTCGCATATGTGGGAATCATCATCATCATATCATACCCGGCCTCAAAGAGGACTCGGTAAACCCAACTGATCAGTGGTTGCACAATAGGTTTCATACCCGGCAGACTATAGCGCGGCTCGGTAGAGTAAAATAGATACATATATATAATGCATGCAAGACTCATTGGAATCATGTTCTGAACATTTCGGAGTGACGTAAGGTCGATATTTTCTGTACACATCATTCGGGCTAACTCTTCATTGAGAATCTTATAAGAATCAGGAAGTACCAACAACATTGATAACATAAGAATAATAGAAGCAACCTCAACATCAATTGTTCCATAAGAAGAGAAACAATGTAAGTACTATTAGCTTCTAAGAGTAGAGTATCTTTGGAAGCTCGTTCATTGAATTACGTATAATCGGAGTCGTGCAAAAGAAGGAAAGGGATAGCCTCACATACCTTGTATATACTGTCCCAACCTCAAGCTACGCAAATGTCACAACTCCTTAATCTACAATAAGAGAAACGACACTATCATTATCGTTTAAGCGTCATAACTATTATGTATCGACCACAACCTATTTTACGATGAAACGTACAGCACCTCCCCTATATATATGACTTAACACAAGTCAAAACAATCACCAAAAATCCAAAACAACATCAATAATAATCATATTTAGCCTCCCAAAACAATCCACACACAACCTAATCACTTCATACATAAGACGACCACCGTAGTCGTGTCAAACGACCCGAAAATGTTACAACGAACAACCAGCCCACAACCCTACATCTATATGGTGTTTCTACACACCCTTCCTCCTCAAAATATCCACAAAAAAGTAGTAAAACACGCAGCCTAACAGCAACACAAAACAGTCCGCTACAGGTTAAATAACTCGATTTCACGGCTTCCGATCACCGTCCTGTGAGTTATAACTATTAGGAAACACATTTATCAACCTTACTTGATATTTAAACACTGAAATAAATATATTAGACGTTTATTAACTATGAAGTACCTTCCAAAACTCTAACTACAAAGAAAAAGGAGATGCGGTATAATGACACTTACGTCGTAGGGATCGTTTTGATGTTATCGCTTCTCGATTTCATGAACGGGATGATAATATTCTTTGAAACCCTATAGGATAGCTTGAGTTTATGTTTATGGGTGTTCTCTGGTCGAGTTTTTCTGAAAAATGAAGAGAAATCCGACCCAAGACACATATATATATCAATTTTGGAAAAGTCAAAGAGGTGCTACCTTGGCACCCTAGGATTGGTTCATCTTCCGATGCTTATATCGTTTTATCCCGATGTTGTATGAATGAACGGTTAAAAGCATTGGAAAATAAATTCCAAGACCTTCAATTTGGTATATAATATGTCCCAATAAGACCTCATATAATACATAAAATGTATTGCTCTAAATTCCCTAGTGATCCACCTACTTGTCAGTTATGATGTCTGCTCAGTCTAGCGAAACATCAAATATCTCTCTACTCTTATGTCGTATTGACAAACGGTTTAATGAGTTTGAAACTAGACTCATAGATATTAAATTTGGTTGGTGGAGAATCCAATAATTCCAAGTATATTATGAGAAAAGGTCAGTTACATTTGACCTAATTTTAAGCACATTATGAGTGTAACTTGTGAAGACCTTTGCAGACTTTTGTTCCACAACTTTCTTGACTTCAAAACGTAGCACACGACTATAATACGATAAAAATAACTCATATAATAACCTCCATATAATTTAACAAACCATAGTCTCACCCTAAGTTACATGTTCTAACATTCCAAACTCGTCGACTTTCGATGAAACTTATTTTCTTCAATTTGTTTAGCTTCTAAGATTTCCAACCCTCTTGGTACCCGTTATTCATGATCTTAAATATTTGTAACCTCCAAGGTAAACCGATTAACTTACTTTATATGCTTCCAAATATAATCTTATTTCTGAGCTTACATCAATTGACTTGCAACGTACTCTCAAAAACATGGGGTGTAACATCATTCCCCCCTTTGGAAATTCGTCCTCAAATGTTGGCTAATGAACTTATCCGTATCTTAAGCAATAACTCTTATGAATACTTTAATATTTTCTTTGCCATCTAGGGAGTTGTTCGGTGAATAAATCCAAAGGCTAGGGCATCCCCCTCTTTAGGACTCTTTCTCACTCCACGACTTGTGGTCGAAATTCTTCCAATATCTTCACTGTTTCTACCTTCTTTCATGCACATCAGACGATTCTAACCTTGAATGTACGCCAATGTGACTCTTATCTCCTTTTTTTTGTTAGCTTTTAACCCATCTTTAGGATTCACTTTGTGAACATATATAGTACTATGACATGTTGTCCCTTTGGGAATCTATAGGTGTACTAAAGTTCTTGGAGTGGTACTTTATTATCAAGGTCTGCTACCCAACTCCAGGTTATTCTCTCGTTGCTTATCTTATATGTATAAATATAATCCATTTAATACTTTGTTATTACTGTTAATCTTAATAATGAATACCTAATCTCATCTCATATTTGTAACTTTAATCCATTTATTGTTGATTCACCTTAATGTCGATCTATAATCTACCACTGATAATTTGAAACCTCTTATGTAATATATCGTCACTAGGGCTCACGTCTCATCAGGGAACATATGAAGTGATTTTCCTAATCCACTTAAGGACGATACTTTACTCCAATAACTGTATTTCATAGCATCGTAATGTGATTCATCTTATGGGGGTATTCTAATCCCGTGCAGTTCATGAAATACTTATTCTTAAAATCATTACTCAATCAAAGGCCTAAACGTCATCCTCTTATCATTTATCACAATTACACCCTTACTTTACTACTAGGGTAGCATTCTATATCTTCTAAATGCTCCTAGTTTTAAACTCCTTTGAATTTACTCATGCTACTCTAAGCTTTTTATAACTGTATGGAAACCATCAGTTCTCTTGTTGTGATGGGTTTAATCCCTAGGAATTACCTATTCTCGTCACCTTCTCACTCACGTTTTCTTATCCTTACTCCTGCCTAGCTAAAACCTTGTTGCTCTACCATACTTTAGCTTACGACCTATGCACATCTACTTATACTACTCGTAATCTTCCTTTCATCATGTTAGCACCATAGATTTCCTTTCACACCTTCTCAGTTGTCTTTAAATGTAAACAATTACTTTTCCTGGTCGTTCTGCCACTTGCTGCATGGATACTTGGCCTATCTTAGTGCCCATGAATACGGGAGTTCCCTGTAATTCATATGATCTCAGTTATCAACTTTTGATTGATTTTTGTTTTCTTCTTCCGTTCATTAGCTACGATAGGTTCCACTTTCTTATGGAGTGAATACAACATTATAGTGAGACTGTTGTTACAAGACCATTTCTACTTTAGGTCACTATGCTTATGTTGAAGCCTGCTTCCTTATTTCCTCAGCTAGTCTTTCATTGTAGTACTTAGGGAAGAACTTTTAACTCTTATAAAGTTGAGACCTTATTACATTGTATATCCCACGGTATTTCTGATGTTCTTACTCACCTATCATTATCCTTAGTTACTTACCTCCATGCCATTGTGCTTGAAGGTTTTCTTCTGAACTGAAATTTTAGTTGTCTCCATTGTGGAACTCTCTTTTATTTCCGTTACACTTATATTGTACCTTCTACTACCCCCAACTCCTATCTGAATATTTCTCGAAGATTACGATTTTGTATCTAAGAGACTGAATTTTTTATGCTGGGTTTCACTAGTTTATCTTGCATGATCTACTGATTTGCCTATATCCTCCTATCTAGCCATAACTAGGCTCTTCCTGAATCAACTACTGACTACCCATTGGTCCACTCTCAGATCTTTATTTTATGTAACGCCTCTTGGGTTATGTCCTTTGTCTTAACTTACCTCTTGTACGGGATCCTTATGTATCAAGTGTTCATTCCCACTTATATATCAATATCATCGAGTGCGAAACCCTTATTGATTCTCCCCAACATCATGCTTGCATAATGTTCTGGAGTTATATTATATCTGTAGGATATGAATAAATGCAATCTTATTCCTTTCACCTTTTTACCACATTCTTCCTTTACCATTCGATATTTACCTCTTCATATTTGGCATTTTGTTTCTACATCTTCACAGACATTACTCGCCTTGCGGTAACCCTTCTACACCAGGTATAATTGAATTTCGTACACACAAGGGTGACACGTGGTATAACTGGCACATTTAGTCCCTTAAGCTTAACTCTGCTCCTAGTGCTTGCTTTAGGGAAGCGTCTTCATGAATGACCTTTAAAGGTTATTCTTCTATTGTTCATTCTATTATTGTCGAAACACTATCTTTGAAACGATGTCGACTATTACCAATATTCGNCTTTATCATTATACCATATTTTGATTTACCGCTATCACTCATTTATCACCTCTTACTCATAATGTTTCATTTACTCTCTTCTTATTTTCATGCTAATATCTCTGTCTATCGCCCTATTATAAAGACTTCAATATGACGTTCTTTCACATTTAGCTCCCCCTGTTTCATATCATTGGCTCTTCGGAACGCCTAACATTCTTCTTCTTTTTTTTTCTTTTTTCTTTTACTAGTGGCTGGAGTCATACTAA